>BSBK01000743.1:457500-710000 GCA_027943335.1 Chamaecyparis obtusa | reverse complement strand
TTGTCTTTGCTAGAGCCTTGGTGAGAATGTCAGCTGATTGTTCCTCTGTACTGATATACTTCAACTCAATAACATTATTTTCCACCATATCTCTAATATAGTGATAAGGTATCTCAATATGCTTAGACCTTTGTGAAATACTGGGTTTAAGGAGAGCTTTATATAACTTTGATTATCGCAATGAATAATAGTAGGTTTTACAGATTCTCCAAACAAACCAAAAATAAATTTTGTCAACCAAACTACTTCACGTGCTCCCATAGATGCGGCAATATACTCTGATTCTATGGAACTTTGACTAACTGAGGATTGTTTCCTACTAAACCAGGATATCATTGTAGAACCCAAACTAAAACAACACCCAAGGTACTTTTTTGATCCATAGTTCTTCCGACCCAATCTGAATTAGTAAAACCATGTAGTTGTAAATCTACATCTTTGTACCTTAGTCCAAGACTTATTGTTCCTTGAAGATACCTTAGTATGTGCTTAAGTTCTACCATATGAATTTGTTTTGGTTCACACATGAACTGACTGAGAGCATTAACTGCATAACAAATGTCTAGTTTGGTATTTACTAAGTACATTAGAGACCCAATAATTTACCTATAAAGAATATTGGAATCTACAGGTTCTGAACTTGATGCCTCTTCTTTTACTTTGAGTAGATTTATTTCCATGGGGGTGGACATAGGCTTACAATTCATCATTCCAAATCTTTTTAGAATGTCTAAAGTGTATTTTCCTCGATTTAGAAGAATCTCATTAGCATGTTGCCAAACTTCTAAGCCTAGGAAGTAATGTAGTATCCCTAAGTCTTTCATCTCAAATTCAACTGCAAGATCTTATTTACACTTACTAATTAGATAATCTTCACCTCTTATTAACAAATAATCTACATAAAGAATCAAAATCAAAATATCTCCTTTTACCACTTTAAAGTAGAGATTCAGGTTTGCATCATTTTTAGAGAAGCCAAGTTTAGATAGATAATGATCATTCTTTCATACCATGCTCGAGATGCTTGCTTAAGTCTATATAATGCCTTTTTTAGTTTTTAGACATGAGTTTGTTGATTGTGTATTATGAATCCTTCTAGTTGCTCTAGATATACTTCCTCCTCAGTCACACCATTTAGAAAGGCGGTCTTTACATCCATTTGATGGATCTTCCAACCTTTGGCAGCAGTAATGGCAATAACTATTCTTATAGAGGTATATCTTGCAACTGGAGAAAAAGTCTCTTCATAGTCAATGCCTTCCTTTTGGAAGAACCCTCTTGCAACAAATCTCGCCTTGTATTTATCAATACTTCCATCTGCTGCATGTTTAATTTTGAATAACCACTTGGAGGAGACAACTGATTTGTTTTTGGGTCTAGGTACAATATCCCATACATCATTTTGTCAGTTAGAATTGTATTCTTTTGTCATGGCATCCTTCCAAGTTTGATGTTGAAGAGATTCTTTTGGGTTAGAGGGTTTTGAGTTTAGAAGCTTACTCATAAGTGCAACATAATTGGAGAATTTATGAGGTCTTTTATTTTTCTTGATAACCCTGTCTAGAGCAACATATTTCTCACCTTCTTCAATAACTTTTCTAGCCCAAAGAGGTCTCTTATTTCCTACTTCATATTCATTAGAAGCATCTAAAGGTTCATTATCTTCAACTTCTTGATTCTCCCTCTGAATCTCAGGATTATGATCTTCTAGAGAATCATTATTGTCTTCCTTGGACCTTTTGAGTGCAACATCCTCTTTAATTATTACATCTTTTCTTAACTCAATATTTCTTTGTCCTAGAATGTAAATTCTGTAGGCTTTAGAATTTTCACTATATCCCACAAAGATTCCTTTCTTTCTTGAAGGTTCTAATTTATTTCTTTTCACTTTAGGAATGTGAATGTAGACAAGACATCCAAAAGTTCTCAAGTGACTTATATTAGGTTTATTACCAGTGAATGCTTCTTCAGGAGTTTTTTTTCAAGATAGGAGTGATGGCATTTGTTTTGAACATATACATTAGTGTTAGAGGCTTCAACCCAAAGATGGGTTTCTAAGTTTTGATCATGCATCATTGCTTTAGCACATTCTACTATTATCTTGTTGTTTCTCTTTGTAACCCCATTCTGGTGTGGGTTGTATGGAACAATGAACTCCCTCTTGATCCCAAAATGTTTACAAAAACTTTGAAATATTTCTGAAGTGTATTCTTTACCATTGTTTGTTCTTAATATTTAAATACTCTTACCTGATAGATTTTCCACTAGAACTCTTTGAATTTCATGAGAATTTCTTCTGAGTCTTTACATTTTAGAAAATACATCTAGGTCTTCCTAGAGTAATCATCTACAAAGATAATATAATACAAATATCCTCCAATAGAGGGAACAAACATAGGGCCACATAAATTAGAGCGAATAAGTTCTAGAACATCCTTGGTTTTAATTTCACTATGATGAAAAGTACTTTTAGTATTCTTTCCTAGTGCACAACCTTTACAAGCTCCAATATGATCAGATCTTAGTTTAGGTAGTCCTGTAACCATCTTCTCTAAAGAGGTTAAACCATGAAAATGAAATTTTTCTAGTCTCCTATGCCATAGTTCACTTTCATTTGATGTGTGAATTAGGGCTTGATGAGAAAGAGTACACAATTTTTATAGGGTTACATCTCCAACTCCAATAGTGTGAGCATTCTTTATGTTTGATTTCTTAGGCCAAGATAAGATCTTCCCATTCATGAAGGTGATTTTGTGTCCCTTGTCTTCTAGTGTTGAAATGGAAACTAAGTTTCTTCTTATGCCAGGTACAAATAGAATACCAGTAAGTTGTAGAGATATCCCAGATTCAAGATACATGGTGTAGGTTCCAATACCCATAACTGGATAAGTAGTATCATCTCCAATCATGAATTCTTGTTTAGAACATCCTTCTATAGAGTCTAGATGATATTTGAATCTAGTGATATGTCAAGAGGCCCCACTATCAACAACCCAGGTGCTGCGATTGTTTAAAACTTGACTTGATAAGGCGGAGTAGAAAACAAGTTTCTCTGAATTCATATTCTCCTTCGTATCATTGACTTGGGAAAATTAGGCTTGTACCTTATTTCTTTCAGGACACTTTTGAGCAAGGTGACCAAATTTGTCACATCTGTAACATTGTACTTTTGATAGGTCTCTATGTCTGAATGTTGGTTTCTTATTTGATTCATTTCCTCTTTTCCTTTTAAAGTTAGTCATCTTTTTCCTTTTGTGTGATTTTGTATTAAGTACTTGGGAGACTTCTTTTGGAGTATTTGTATTGATCTCTCTAATTCATAATCGAGAATCTTCTTGAATGCAATCTAATTTCAATCGATCAAATTAGGAATTTTGGTTCAAGCACTTATTCCTTGAATGAAAGATTCCCATGAAAAGGGAAGTCCATTAAGTGCAATCATTGTTAATTACTTACTATCAAAAGAGTGGCCAATAGTGGAGAGTTGATTTCTCATGAAGTAGGATGTGATGGTTTCTCCTTGTTTCATCTTTATTTGATGAAGTTGACTCTTAAGGGTAAGCACTCTACTTGTATTGTTAATTTCATACATATCTTTTAGTGCATTAAACATCTCATATGCGGTTTCTAATTTTATGATTATAGGCACTATATGATCTTTAACTCCATCTACTAGAAATTTCGCTGCCTTGGTATTGTCCTTATCCCATTTAATCTATTCATCTTTTCCACTCTATTCAATCTCGTATTTTTCTACTATGGGTGTTAGATCATGCTCTTTTAATGTGAGCATCATTCGTAATTTCCATGCCACATAGTTTAATGCTCCTTCAAGATGAACTTCTAATCTCATTCCATTCACCATTTTGAATGTAGTATTTAAATGTATATGTGAAGTCAAATCTGATCTGGATCTTTTAGTTTATGCCTGCTCTGATACCAAGTTGAAAATTGACCAGATTTAATACTTTTAAATATTACTATTTATTCAAATATTATACTCAACTAAATGTTGATATCTTCATAAATATATATCTTATCAAATCTTGATTCTCATGAATCAATACTGAATTAAGATAGTCCAAAGTTGATATGAGATTTTACTTATAAAATAAAATAGAATATGTTAATGACATTGCCTTGTATGTTGTAAAATTGCTAAGGACTGAAGTAATTATGTTGTTGTTTCAATGTTCTTAGCACACAAGATAGTGCTCATATATATGTGGCTAATAGGCCATCGTGGGGTTACATCCACGATGGTCATGACTCCTCATGGAGTCACGCCCATCGTGGAGGTGACTCCACGGTGGTCTATCTGCCACCTTTAGTGTGGAGACAACTCTTAGTTAAGATAATTACCATATTTAATTTAGTCAACATTGCCACCTTTCGGTCAAGTAATATATCATTCAAAGATATATATATATATATATATATATATATATATATATATATATATATATATATATATATATATATATATATATATATATATATATATATATATATATATATATATATATATATATATATATATATATATATATATATATATATATATATATATATATATATATATATATATATATATATGTCTGTATGTATGAATGATCTCGTTTATCCGACTCAAGCTATAATCATTAACACTTTCAATATCAAATATATCATGATCGTCACCTTTTTTTCCATAAGCTTCGCATGGCATCATATTATGACATATGAAGAAAAAAGGCCAAAGATTTTCCCCCATTGCACTAGAAAGAAAGAAAAAAGAAATTTAATGTCCATGAGACTAAAGATAGCCTAAGGGACAAACTGCCTCATAACTTAGTCTATACATTTCAACTCTTTTCTTGCACAACTTGATGTTGAGTGCCCCAAATTGCTCAACTATGCCCTCACTAAATAAATCAACCCAAGAGTAAGCTATCAAGATATTAACATAAATGTCTTTGTTGTTCTTAAAGGCATCACACTCTAAATTGAAATGCTTTTTTGTTTCTAGCTTTTTGGAAGTGTAAAAATACACACTGTTTCTTCCCAGGCTTCTTTTGGTCTTTTCTAATGTTCCATTTCACAATGAAGTTGTTGAGAGTTAGTCCTTAATTTAGCAATAAGAATATTGACCCCTATGTGGGATTTTTGAGGCTTTTTAGTGTTAGGCTAGAAGTTGTGGGTGCAATCTTCATCAATGACTCCCAATTGTTAATCATTAATAAGGTAGAATCAATGATTTATGAATTAGGAAGGATCTTGAGATAATTGTTGGACAATTGGTCAAGGTGGACATGTCAACAATTATATGAGACCCTAAGTGCTAAAGTCAAGGATGTGAGCTCATTTGTGACACTCTACCTATTATCCAGTCTATTAAATGCCAAGGGACTAATTGTCTCATGACTTGCCCTCCATGGACTTTCCCTCCTTTTAAATGAACCATATCCTCCAATAATTTTTAGTAGTAGATTCCTCATGCTGCCTTTGATATCTTAATGGCCATTAATGAATGTATTCTCAATGCCTCTACAAGTATAAAAGGACATGCCATTATAATTTTGGATTGATTCTTTCTTAATTTTTTCCCAGAGACTTGCATCATCTACAACTCTGCTATTGTAAATAGGATTAATGCCTTTGAATGAATAGATTTTTTGCATTTCATCTCTTCTCAATTCTAATGCATTGGGTAATTTTTGTTTACCTTAATGTTCAAATGTGTAAGGTTTGAAATATTGTTCACTAAGATGCACAAACAAACTAGGAAGCTTAGGCCTATCTCCTCTTACATTGAAAGGAAGATGACCCACTAGGCCTCAAGAGAGATTAAACACTAGGTGGATGTAATAATCCTTTGTTGTTATATAGGGACAATTGTAGTGAAATTGTGGATAGAAGATTGTAAGATTGGGGGACAAATGGAGGGAATCGAGGGTACATAGAGACTGAGAAAAAATAGATAGATTTTGGAAAGGACTTGGAAGCAACATACTAAGATTGACCTATGATTTAAATCTAAGGTTGAAATGGTGGGAATGAGGAACTATGCTTGACCTAGTCTTAAAAATGTGGTGCTTAGCTTCATTGTTTCTCAAAGTTTTTGCTCAAATAAATTACATATTGTAGATCTTCACCTAATATCTCTATAGGTTTTTCTGTATGTCTGTCAATTGTACCTGCACACAAAAAAGAGAGAAAATATTGTGTAGAAAATGGTTTTCCTAAGTCAAACCTTGGTTTAGGAATGAACCTTGAATTGGAAATATAATTGAAAGTACACAGAAGCACGACAAAGGTTAGATCTAAAAAATGAAGTGTTTATACCTCCATAAACCTTGAGATCATGAAGATTCTAGAAGTTGACTTTAGGATAGGAAGATCATGGATGCCTTCACAAGACGCGTAGATATGCAAATAATCCCTATTTTTAAACCCTTGATACTTGATGTCTTGCCTTACAACTTGAAGATGCAAAATTGTAGTGAAGAGCTTGATTTGGAATTGAGATATTATAAAATGAGGGAGGGTAGCTTTCTCTTATACCTCTCACAATATTTCATGGTGTAAAACTTAATGAAATTCGGTGTTGGATTAAAACTCAAGCTAGAATGAAGTTACGTCATGATATAAAATTGGTCTCACAAGGTGTCCTTGGCGCTTTGTTCCACTCAATATGGCTTCAAATTGAAACTTGAGGTCCTTTTTGGAGAAAGGAAGCCAAAACGCATGTCAAATTGGGATAGATCAAGCATATCAAGCACAAAAGGCCATAAACACTAAAATAGGGCCTAACTAAGAAAGAATTTGCACAGGGATGCAATTTACATCGCTAAAAAATGATTTTACTAGTTTCACACATGTGCATGTTGTGTATAAATTATTTACAATAATCAACTTTGGATTTCTTTCCCTCTTGGTCCCTGCTAGGTCTCTTACCTCCATACTATTTGTGAGAGTTTCTAAATGGAGGCTTGTGTGAGTTTATCTAGTTTTTTTTTTGTCATTTGTTCTACTTTGAGAAAGAAGGAAACCAATTAAATAGTGTTGCATCACCTCTTTTCCTTTTCTACATTCTTTCTACCTCTTCACCTTGATAAATTTTTTTTGGTAAGCACTACCATTATGTGGGTAGGTCCCTAGCACTTTTGACTGGAGCCATGAACCAGTGAGGCTAAAAGGGAGGACCTCATCTTCATAATGAGAGGCAAGACATCCTCAACGTAACACCTTATAAAAAATGAGAGCACTAGTTGATAGTTACTTGACCAACGAATGGAAATACAAACCATCGAATGCAGCAACTGACAATGAACACTAGCCACCATGTAAATCTCCCCACTCCCAATTTGTGCCATCCTCACAGTGAGCTCTAGCCTCTGATTGTCAGCAAAAACAATCAAGAGAACTTGGGAATGGAACCAGTGGAGAACAGTAACATCGTCAATAAGGAACACCAACAGTCAAATCTACCCAACAAACATCGATGAAACCTACAAGCTATTGGGCAAAGAGGGGGCGAGACTCGAACCATGGCTGCTGAAATAGCATAGCCTTGCAATGAGAATGTTTGTTGTTGTAATGCGGGGTGATCCCTGACCTTGGTAAATTATTAGATTAAGTTTAGTTTTTAGGTTTAATCCATGTTGGATTGGACTAACACTTTTCAATTTGATTTAGAAAGAAAATATGATTCTCTAGAGGTTCATCTCATTTGCAATGATCTCACATCTTGATGTCATATCAAAAACTTGTTTCAAACAAAGGATATATTTTTGAGTGATACAAAATTCTTTGCTCTAAATTTTATTTTGTTTTTCTCTTTATGTTCTAAGGGTGTACTCATTTTGGGTCGGTGAGATTTATATAGTACACAATAGATGAATTTTTATGCATAACACTAATATGATATTGTATATATTATATTACAAAATCAGATAGTCATTGAAGCAAATTTGAGGAAAATATTTTACAATCTCCTCTAAAATTTTGGTTTTCATCTTTTCACTTGGCAAGTTGTCTCCTCTTTTTCATTTTTTTATAACAATCATATGTTAATGGTGGAATTATTCTTAGGCCTTCTAAAGACTTTATATGAGACATAGCCACCAATATCAACCCTATTATTTATTTTGGTCCTATATCAATAGTGGCTTTTGAAATCATCAAACCTTGTGATTTGTGTATTGTCAATGTCCAAGCCAATCTCAATTGTATTTGCATTGTGGGACCCCTTTGTATTGTTTAAATTGGAATTGTATAGGGATCATGATATTCAAAATGTATTCCTAAGTAACCCTCAAACTCAACAATTACATATGTTGGCCATTTTGGTGGCATACTTCCCAGTTTGTATATAATCTTTTGAATGTATCCTAGAGCTCCATTTACAAGATCTACTTTTATCTATGTATTTGAATTCAACATGACCTTTGCAATCTTACTAATTGGTGATTCTACATCTAGTTTGTTGTTTGGACCTCCTTTTGCAGCATTAATGCTTTCTGATTTTGTTACAATGCTACATGCAATAATCAATTCATAGTATTTCTCTTATTATGATTACATACATTATCATTTGTGAAAAATAAATGAATACTATTTTCAAACTCTTTATTACTTGTTGCATCAATGCTAATATTGATTTTTTCTATAAGAACATTCCAATCATCAATCGTTGGGTTTACACTTCTCAAATTTGTCAAAAAATGATGAAATATTTTTGGCTAGGTTTTTCTCTCCATCTTGTCTAAATATTTAATTTAAAATCCATAGTTTTCAATTCTTCCCAAAGTAATTTAGCTTGTTTGTCGTCGTCATATTGTTAAACACTTTGTTACTTGTTGCATCGATGCTAACATTGGTTTTTTTCATAAGCAACTTCCAATCATTCACTATTGGGTTTACATTTCTCAAATTTGTTGGAAATTGATGAGATATTTTTTTGCTAGAATTTTTCTCAATCTTGTCTGAATATTTTATTTAAAATCCATGGTTTTGGATTCTTCCCATAGTAATTTAACTCGCTTGTTTTTCTCATATGTCTATATATCATTTACTAAAGACAACTAGCCCACATTTCCAACCAAAATAATTGGAACACAACACTAGTACATAGAATATTTATATAGTTTAATATAAAAAAAACTCAATAAAATCAAAATCAACCGAATTGAAGTAAGAAGGTTGTTTACTAACTAATAATTTGATCATTAATATTTCACAAATATTTTTCCTAAAGAGCAACTTTGACTTAAATTTAACTAGTATTAGTTGTGATTGGGACAAATCAAAAGTGAATCCAACATCAATCCTAAAAAGTCTAATTTTCATTGACTCAATAAAATTGTGATACATTTAGCTTGTAAGAATCTATTGATCTGAAACCATTATTTGGCCTGCCCTTGATTTAGTATGTTATAATTAATTTATCAACCAACAAACATATACTATTTTTTAATTAGTAAAATGGTTCAGTGTTTTTTATTTCTAGATCAAGATTTAAACCTAGCCCAAACTAGGAATATATATAGACATGAAACCACCTCCTTGAGTAAATAGAGCACCAAAGTATAGAAAGCTACAAATGGGTCAAGGAATCGTGTCTTCTTTGCTCCACCCCTAGTCTATGATAGAAGGAGCATGTCAAAAGTTCTTTCCTTCTTTACCCTCTTACATCTCTTCACCTTCACTACTTTCCAACCTTCCTCTAGCTCTACATCATGCAACTCGATATAATCAACCAATGAGGCACTAGGATAAATCTGCACATTATAAAAAATAACCACAAAAAACCCTTGGGCACTAGGATAAATCTGCACATCCCCATCTACAATGCAACTTCAAAACTTTGTAATCAATTTGTTTAAATCACCGAGACTCATCCAGAAACCCTTGAATCTCTTAATTAGACCCAAATTTGTGAACTACTTCTCATTTTCAATCAGTTCATTTGCTATCTCTTCTCCCAAACTCATCGTTGGCTTGTTAGGTGCAAGTATATCCCATTTTTAACCCATGCCTCCTCATCATTTTGGTAGCCTACATGCCTTGTATTCCCTTCACCCCTTCCTAACCTTCACATTTCTTTCATAATCTACTTCCTCAAAAGCTTTCAATAGTTTGATTTGACAAACCTATTGCCACTAAAGAGGCACCTACTTTGAATGTTCCATCCTGCACACCCTCCAAACCAACATCTGGTGCCAAAAAAAATCTAAAGAAAAAACATACTCTCCCATCGCTTTGAAACTAGATGCTACCCATCTCCGTGATCAATGCCAATGAAGAGGGATAGTGCAATCTCTTTGTGAAATCACAAAAAACCCTAGTAGAAAATAACATCGACAACAACCAAATACAATTATTAGAATAGTAAAAGAATAAATACTCACTACTACATACCACATATTGAATCATCTTTTTTCTTAATTACTTCCAAGTTTAAAAATAGATTTAATAATCAATTATAATTTATAATAATTTATTTATTTATTGAAAATTAAGAAAATATTTTAAAAAAATAAATTAAAATTTAACCTTTTTTCACTACCAAACAAATAAATACATAAACATGTTAGAAGATTAATTCACCCCACCCTCTTTTCACCCTTAAACTCTCTAAATTATTTTATTATTGTTTAAAAATATTATGTTGTACCTTTATGTCTCATTTCTTATTACCAAGTCTAAAATCAACCTAATTACTAGAAGAAATCAAAATATGTAAATAGACGTTTCCAACTTAAAAGAAAAACAAATAAATTATACTAAAATAAATAAATAGGCCTATATAAAAAAATTCCGAGTTCAAATTCTTCAAGGGTTGAATGGAGAATAAATTGGGAAATCGCAGGAGAGTTTCAAAAATCAGAACAGAACAACGTTGGAGATGTCATAGAAACTGAGTAAGGAAGAAAATGAAGATTGTCGGACAGATACCTCGAGTGAATGGAAGTGAGCTGAGCTACGCAGAGTTCAGAGAAAAATATATGATGACAAATGAACCAGTTATTCTCACCGGCCTTATGGATGGCTGGAGGGCTTGTACAGATTGGGTCTCTCAGGATGGCCGACCAAAATTTTCTTTCTTTTCCCAACACTTTGGCAATTCTGGAGTACAAGTAAGTCCATTCGGCCCAGCAATTTATTCTTTAGTCGTTAGTTACAGGTTGTTTCTCCTGTTAAAATGTAATTATAGTATTTGCCCATGGCTCAACCTTTCAG
This sequence comes from Chamaecyparis obtusa, assembly GCA_027943335.1. Lineage (NCBI taxonomy): Eukaryota > Viridiplantae > Streptophyta > Pinopsida > Cupressales > Cupressaceae > Chamaecyparis > Chamaecyparis obtusa. The sequence continues at coordinate 698,777 of BSBK01000743.1, read as the reverse complement.
TATTATTATTATTGTTCTCCAGCGGTGAGGTCACAAACGGGCAGCCTTATCCCATGTATTGTTTATTGAAATTCTCTGTCCACTAGATAGTAAACTTGACCAACACAACACAGTCCACTATGGCGTTCCAAGTTATACCTATGGCGAAACAGAAAATAGAGATACTATTACACTCAGTTTTCTGTCTTATCATTGATCCACAGCCATAATTGTATCTGGACCCCTTATTAGTCTACGGGTTTATTGTGTAATGATAACATGATATTTGTAAGAGTGTGACATAGTTAAGTTATCCCATTGCAAAAAAGAAGACTTCAATTCCAGGGGATATGTGAGGAGTTTGTGATGTAATGCTTATGGGATTGCCCGTGTTGTTGTGACTCATAATGGAGTACATTTGATTATGAACCATATTGGGGTTGAACTTGAATAGGGTACCTTTGAGTCTGACCAATCTTGTGGTGCAATGATTATGGGGCAATCTCTAGTATGAATGATACAGTGTAGGATTATGGGCCACACATTTCCAGTGTGATATATGTTTTAGTGTAATTATAATGGGGTGCATATGAGTGTGACTGCTGTATTACAATAATTGTGAGGTACATCTAGTGTGGCCTATGTTGTGGTGGAACGAGTGTTGGCTACATTCATACGTAGCCTTCTAACAATCCCAGGGCAACGTTCCAATGTAACAATCCTCCATGATATAAAAAACCAATAGTAATTATATAGAAAGACCACAAGAATCCTCCTTGATATAAAAACTCCCAAAAGTTCTAACCAAATCTTTATCCTTGAGCAAGTCCAACAAATTTGAAACAATCAAGGAAGAAATTTCAGTGTTTACCTTATATTTTGAACAGTCCTTCAAGAAATCCTTACCCACACTGTCTTAGATTGCTAGCATTGAAGCCATCGAAGGGCAGTCAAAGACCTTTCCTACTGGTAAGTCTGTAATTTGTCTGCGAAAGACATTGGATTCTTGTTATAAGGAACTTTTTTGGGTGGCACAACTGTTATGAAAATGTATATTCATAAAAGATTAGTTACAATATGGAGACAAATTCTCCTTATATTGAGAGTAACTGAAAATGAAATGGAAACTTTCTAAAAAGATGACAACAGGAAAGTTTACATATTATTTAGATACTAACTAAAACACTAAAACTTGCCTAAAAGAGTAAATATTTAAAATATTTAAATGACCATTAATATTAAATACTTTATTACCCTCCCTTAATGGTCATTCTACTAACTACCCAGACATAAAACTTTCAAATCAAAACACATAGAAGGCTGGTTCCTTCTTCTCTTCAAACTGCTTTGCCACATGAGCTTGCTGCTGAGACTCTCCTTGGTTGGTCTTCTGATCAGCCAACTGTCTGCAGAACCTCTGGATATGACCAAGCTTCCCACAATAGTGACAGGTGATCTTCTTCTTAGAACCCTCCTCAGATGTGTGTTGTCCTTTCTGCTGAGTGGGCACACCTTTATCTGTAGCAGAAAATGCCTGTTTTGCACTAACTGCGTCACTAGTACTACCGAACTACTGCCTTCACCTATCTTGTTGCAATAGCTTATTGCACAACTCATCAAATTTCAAGTCAACATTAGTGGAGGTAATGTTGAGTGTTTCAACAAAGTGTTCGTAGGACCGTGGTAGACTCTTCAACATAATCACTACCATGTCCTCTGCTTCCATCTTGCGACCAATTGCATCCAGTTGATTGCGGATATCCTTAATCTTCATAAGATGCTCCTACAAAGACACCTTCTCATCCATTACAAGAGAAAACAACATATTCTTTAAAAAGAAAGCTCAATTTTTAATCAATGTTTCATAGAGACTTTTTAGGTGCGCTCAAATCTCCGTTGCAGACTTGCTAGATGGCCCTTTTGGAAGCATCTCATTGGTGACAGATGACTTCAGCAACATAACTGCTTCTCGGTTATGCTCATCAAACTTGTCCTGGTCTTTGCCCATTGCTGTAGGACAAGTAGAGTTACCCAAAACAAGCTGGTCTAAGCATCGGTACTCAAATCAAAAGCATCCTCTGCTTCTAGGTATTGTAATTCCTGCCGTTGAACTGTTGACTTCCCTCCAACATGATGTTGATCAACGACACCATCCCTCCTGTTTTCCTATGCACAAAAAACGAGGCAAACTCAAGCTTTACAAAATTATGATTTTTTTTGTCAAAAATCAGTAAAAAAACTTTCAGCAAAGAGCTGGCACAAATCCCAAGAAAAATGTGCACCAAATACAAAACTTCACTTTTTTTTTGGAAAAAACGATAAAAACCCTTTTGCAAACCTAAAAACCCTTGATTTTTATACAAAAAATCATCAAAAAATTTCTTCAAAACCTTAACTGAAACAGGAACTCGTTTGCGCCATAACACATCTGCAAAAAAAAACTTAATCACAGAAACCTAGAAAACAGCAGCATGTGAAAAGCAGAAAATCCACAAATTTTCAAAATGTCTTCACAAAAAATCTGCAAGCCCTAGCTGCATGGGTTGCTTTCAATGAAAAACACCAACAAACAGCAAGTGAAGAAAATCCTCGAATTTGCAGACTGGAAAAACCTTCAAAAATTTGCAAATGATTTCCCTAAAAGACTGATTTTTCATAAAAAATTGAAAAAATACTTTTGGAAGAAAAATCCCAGTTAAAAGCTATGAATTTTTATAAAAAATTCACTAAAAACTGCCTAAGCTTTGATACCATGTTATGAAAATGTATATTCATAAAAAATTAATTACAATATGGAGACAAAGTCTCCTTATATAGAGAGTAACTGAAAATGAAACTAACTAAAAAACTTACCTTATATTCTAAAAAGCTGACAAAAGGAAAGTTTCCATATTTTAGATACTAACTAAAAAACTAAAACTTGCCTAAAAGATTAAATATCTAAAATATCTAAATGACCATTAATATTAAATACTTTATTAACAACACAAATCCAAGGTTATTTCTATTTTTTTGAAAGAAAAAAAAATCTTTTGTCTTTGTTCATAAATGCCACTGACGTAGCCCTCACAGTTGCCAGCACACGACAAGCTGAAAAATGAGTAGGGGATGTTTGCTATGTTAGGAGTTGATATGTGGGACATACATTATGGAGGAGAGTCCTTTCTTGTAATGTCCCATCCTAGAAATTGAACCAAGACAAACTAAGAGACCATCATACATATATAAGAGGGCCATATTGTCACAAAAAGGAGCTCTTAAGTTTTATAATAGTTAAAATATTTAATAAAGGCCTCTTATAATTAAACTTTACTTTAAATAATAATTCCTTTCAAATAATGGTGGGTCATTTGAAGAATTATGTCTTTTGTAGGGAAACTTTATTTAAGAGAGGCCAAAGCAAGGAGCGGGCATGCATTTATGAACAATTCCATTTTCTGATTTCTATTCCTTGTTGGAGCATTGAAGTATGGTTCAAATAACCTAAGTATGAAACCCCTCTAGGTTAGGAATTGGATGGCAAACACCCACAATTTCATGGAGTGATTTTACACAGAGATCACCATTGTGCAGAATTCATCAATTTTCAGTTTGTAATTGAAGAAATTTCCTTTCAAATCTGCAATTTATAATTGGTGCAACGATCCATATTCCTTGCCATGGCTGGAATGATTCATGTTGCATATGATCTATGGTTTAAAACTTTAAGGTTTTAATTTTTAAATTGTGATGACTATTCAATACCTCCAATAGAAAATCTGTGCTTTCACATTACAGCAGTGACCTACATCTGCTATTCATATTGAAGGGTTGAAAGCCTGAATTGTGCTTAGGGTGTTAGGGTGGATGGATCAAGGGATTGCTATTTTATTTATAGTGGAATTTTGTGTTTATCTTACGGAGATCTTCAGTGACTTTGTCTTGGATCTGTTTGTAGAGATTTCAGAACCCAATGACTCAAAAAGATATACATTCAGCTCTGGCAGAGTCATATTATAGGTGATTTGGTGCTGATCGTTGTATGACAGAATTCTTGAGACATTATCAATAAAGAAATTTCCTTCTGAGTACTATTTGACATTTGTCATTTATTCCGTTAGATCTATTAAACTGCTGCTACATGATTTTATAATTGTAGAATTGATAATTATGTAGGAAATAATAATATTCATTCACTTAAAGCAAAAAACTGCTGAGCAAATTTAAATTGGGTAAATATTATAAAATATTTTATTTGGGATATTACATTTTAATTGAGAAACATGAAAATCAATGTTCTCCTTGTCATCTTAAAAAATGCCATAATTTGCAACAGAAGTTGGCCAATTTGTTTGCTTCTTGATAGCAATGAAAAAAGTAAAATGAAGCCCATGAATCTAGCAATGATCACGCTTCTTGCAAAAAATTTTCAAGATTCAAATTTGGTGATCCTCTATTTTGAAGAGCATGAATAATCACCATAGAATCATGTTCAATGATTAATAGAACATTCCCATGTTGTTTCATTGCTCTTAAACCCAAAACAGGTGTTGCTGTCTCAGTTTTGTTATTTTAGCCAGTTTTCAATTTGTGTGCTGTTGGCTGGATGAGAGACTTGATGCATCTCAAACAGTGCATTCAACACTAGACACCATTGGGTTCCTTCTCAAGGCTCCATCAAATTTTAATTTTAATCAAGCCAGGCAGGGGAGGTGACCACCTTGAGATGTTCCTTAGAGAGTTGATAGGTTTAGGCTTGAAATCCCCTTGAATAGGGGGAAAGCAAAGATGTCTCTGATAATTTAGCATTTCAGTACTCCATGAATAAAAAGAATTTTTCTGTTGAGAAAGTGCCATGACTCGTGCCATGAAAGTTTATAAAATACAGGTTAAAACTGGTAGGAAACAACACAAAATGTAAATCCTATTCTGTATTTAGCATTAGGCGTCAGCTTAGAGCTAAAGGAATGCAAAAATGTTAAAAGACATGGAAGCTCTCACCATCACAAACCTTTGATGGCCATAGGTGATTGCTCCAAGTGGTAATTGATTGTTGAAGTAGAGTGTGGGTGCCCAATCCCGCAGCATAATTTTGTTGCATCCAAGTATTTCCTTGGAGTGGCTTGGGGACTTATGGATTTGATGAGGATAAATGGTTAGTCGAGATTGGTTTAGGATGAATGGATATGATTGCTTGAGGGTATATTTGAAATTGAATTTGGGAGGGAGAAGGGATTAAATGCTAGTGGTTGGTGGATGGAGGGCTAGGATTGCCTAGATTAGATGGAAGGTGGGTATTAAAAGTTAGTTTGAATTAGGATAGAAGGTGGTTGGAGATGGGTGCGTAGGATTAGTTTAGGTGATATGGTCTCTAGGTTTGGATATTGGTTTGACTTTGGACTGGTGACTTGCATTTTTTTTTAATTTTAAATTGTGGATGTGACATTATTGTCCATTACTAGGGGAGTAGAATAGGGTTTGGGGATTTAGTGTAATGTCCTCTTTTGGAATATTCTTTAAAAAAATAATATCAACTCAAAGATTGCAATTATATATATATATATATATATATATATATATATATATTCAGGTCAATAAATCACAGCACCCAAAGTTGATTAAATTGTGAATTCTCTGGAACTACTTTGCAAATCTGCTGAATTCAGCGACCCTTTCCCTGACTCAACAATGACAATACCAAGGATCCCGTCTCTAGCATGTCAAAGGTAGGAAAAGACTCCATCTCTCCAAATCTTAGCTCACCCTGTGAGCCCGGACCCCATTTGGTTTGCAAATACTACTTAGATTTCAAAATTGATCACTTGATGTAATTGCTAGACTATTGCTGCATAATATTTCTTGGTAGATTGGCAATCAATCCCTTAATATTTGAATGCTTTTTTGAATGATTCTTAAATGAATTTCTGAAGTTATATGTATTGCTGAGTATATTTCTGTACTTCTGCTCTCAATCAGTGATCTGATTTGTTTTGCTTGTAGATGATGCCTTCTCAACTGGATTTATCTCCCCTTTTATATCTTCAATTGAGGGGGGAAGTCACATATTTTAATAAAGTCAATTGCCCTTGCAAGAGTTGCGCCTTTTCAAAATTGGGCGTTGCCTTGACAAGCCTTATTTAATTTTTAATTATAATCTGTTTGCTGTCCCTTAACTATTTTGAGCTGGCCCACTTTAAAATAATTTACTACCATTTAATTCTAGTTGGCCTCCTTTGAAAAATCACTGCCTTGGAATTATTTACTTTTTAATCTTAGTTGACCCCTTACTAATATTTCTATTTGATCATGCAGGCATTATTATTTATTAAAACTGCAGTAAATGCTGACTGTCTGCCCTTCCCAAGATTGCTTGTCCACAAACAACTTTAAATTTGGATGATAAATTTTTTTTTGCTCCTTCCCAAGTGGCGTCCTCGATAGGCAAATTCTTCCACTTAACCAAATATTTCAGAATAACCTTATTCCATAATTTCTTCTCTCATATCAACAGGGGCCTTGGGTTCCAAAATTAATTTTCCCTCATCATCAAGTGAGGATAACCTGAACATGGTGTAATATCTTGACCTAGCACTTTCTTGAGGTGAGATAGGTGGAAGACAATATGAGTTTGACTGTTTGATGGAAACTCAAATTCATAAACACCCTCACTGATCCTTATTATAATCTTATAAAGCACATAAAATGAAATGTCCCTGGTGAATATCAAACTCAAATTTTCACAATTAGGTACAATAAGTTATGAGTTCCATTCGCTGTTCGAAATAATGTCTTTCCCAATTCGATATACAGCAACATAAATCAACAATGGTATCAACACAAATACCATAAATTAATAGTTCTGATTCTTATTACAGATTAAAGCAAGACCAAATAGAGGGCCAGAAATCAGACCTGTCACGAGTCGATATTTTCAGATATAATGTTGGAAATTGCTATCCTGAGTTACAATAAAGACGAGTCTCCTACTTGAGCAATGTCTGTTTAATATTTTGGGCACCATGATATGACTAGACACTAAACCCAATTGCTTCTTTGTTAGTTCGTGCCAAGGATGATCAGCAACATGTAACTCCTGTTTCAATCAGATGTCTAGCGCTTTGAGATAATCACCCAGCCGTTTGCCCTTAAACTCCCTATAAATTCCCTTTAAAGGGTTTCCAGACAAAGGAGATGATGATTAGGCAAGCAGGGTGAAGCGAAGGCTTAGGTGGAAATTTTATTCTGCTAAAATGAAGGCACCCTACAATGAAGAATTGCACGAGGTGCAATTTACGATGTTACAAGGAGTTAATTGTAGTATTATAGATAGTAGACTACACGTGTGGTTATAGCTTGCTTATAAAGTTTTACATGTTATATAGTGGGAAGATTATGGTCTGAAAAAACAAAACCTTTAAAGCCACGCCATCTGCATTTGTGCAAGTTTTATAGTATTTTTAGGTGTGAATGCTATCGGAGCATTTTTGTGGCCACTTACATAGAGAAGCATTATGGGTTAACCCAAAAGTGATTTAGTGACCTTGTTTGGTGCAATACAACTTTCTTTTTTTAGTCAAAAATGTGGAGGGGAAGGAGACTCATGATGTGAATGACTTGGATGACATTGGTCTATGCTCTTGTTGGACTGCTGAGGATGTGGAACTAGTGTTAATTATAGAGGTGATTACCGATTTTGAGAATGAAGCATTAGAAGGGGCAGTGGAAGAAAAAGTGTAGATTCAAGCGGGAGCGGAAGCATTTGAAGTGGTTGCATTGGATGATGATATAATTGAGGATAATATTGTTCCTAAGAGCTAATCTTTACTGTCCAATTGAAGGATGTAGTCAATGAGGAGCTTTAATTGAACAAGAAATTTGTAAAATATTTAATAGATTTATTATAACTTCCTATCATTACGATTAATTATCAATCATATATGAATATTATAATGTGTGTTGTACTCCGTTTTGGTACAAATCTAACAGAAAGTCTACCTATGCTTTCTCTACATTCAATATTTTAAATGTTATTTAAATCTATTTTATGAATTTATGTATATTTTTATTGTGCCGAGTTTTTGCATAACCCCAATTCCCCATCAAAATTCTGGCCTGCTGAGGTTTTTGCCAAGATCAAGTTTTTGAACTATGGTTCTAAAAATGAATTTTTACATTGAACAACTTTGTGTTTCTATAAAAGATTATATATACGAGTGTATATCTCTAACTTTCCAAAGGAAGTTTGACATAAGATAATTGTTTTTAGATAATTTGGCATGAAGCGGTCTCTTTTAAAACATCATCGAATTCCAAGAGTCCAGATGCCAAACTATGCTTTTAAATATTTCCTGTGTCAATAATTCTTTGCTTTATCTTGGCAATTTAGCTGACCAAAAACCAGACCTTCTCACTCTGTTAGCTTCTGATTTGCATACTAATCACTTTCTTTATGCTTATCATACACACTACTTCATTAATAAAATGGGTTTATTATAAGGAAATTTGTCAGAATTCAATGTTGTATCATCAGAATGATAAATTTATCCCTGCCTTATATTGTAGGCTTTTAACTCCTATAACTGTCACACTGCTCCATTGAAATTGAGAAAGTATGGCATAGTTTTGTAGATTTATTTTTATAATGGAATTTTGAGACAACTCATCCTTTTGGAGAGCACTGCTTTAACAATCTTTCTTGCTGTGCAGGTGGCAGATTGTGACAGGAAGGAATTCACAGACCAGAAGAGAATTGAGATGACTGTTTCAAAATACATAGAGTACTGGCACAATCTTGATTCCGAAAGGCATGACATGAAGAGAGATGGTTCATCCTTGCTTTATTTGAAGGACTGGCATTTTGTAAAGGTTGTAGTTAAGATGGCAAATGATTTCAAGAAGTTATGATGTTTGTTTTGGCTATATTGGTAACCGTCTGTAAGATAAGTGATCTGCCTTCTTGACACACAACAGGCTTTTATATGTATTAGGTTTATTTGATTCCTTTGTAAGTATGACTGTTGCCTTTATTGTCTTAAAATCTGAAGGACCATGACTTAAGCAACCAATAGAATATGCTGATCATACTCATATTTTGATTCTTTTGCAAAGAGGGCCTGCTGTTCTAATATTCGGAGGACAGTATTTAGATGTTTCAAATGATCTTCTCAAGTCTTGCTGTAAATTAGAATATCATAAAAGAAACCAATACAAATTTCCTTGGTTGATTGCTGAAAACATCGTTCACACATAACTAGAAGGTAGTTGGTGTATTTGTCAAGCCGAAAGATATGACTAAGAATTCAAAGAGCCCAAAGTGACACTTGAATGTTGTCTTATGTACATCCTCATCCCTTACATGGATTCGATGGTAGCTCAATAAAAAATCGGTCTTTGAAAAATACACGGCTTCATGTAATTCATCAACTAGCTCATTAATCTTGGGAATGGGATACTTGTTTTCAATGGTCTTCTTGTTTAAAGCGCTATAATGAATATACATCCACATGTTGCCATCCTTTTCTTCGCAAGAGCCATGGATGAGGCAAATGGGTTAGAATTGGGCTTGATGTGACTTGTCTCCAAGAGGTCTTTGATGGCCTTTTCAATCTCTATTTTGTGCGGTTTTGGGAGTTGATAAGGAGTGGTCGTGACGGGCATAGACCTTAGTTTATCTCTATGATATGCTAGAATTCTCTATCAGGTGTTAGTCTTTTCGGCAAATAACTAAACACCACACCATACTCGTACAAAATATTTTGATACCAATATTGTGAGTGCCTTGCTTACTTATGGATAAATTTATGGGTGTAAGCAAACAACTTATTACCCAAGCAACTTGTTCTTTGTTGAATGTCCTCTCCATTTTTATAGCTCTAACCATTGGCATTTTTTCTTCATAAATTCTCTTAAGCACTACATCCTTTTCCATGGATTTAAACTTCAGCTCCATGGATTGACATTTTAGTGAAAGTCTGCCAAGGAAGTGCAACCATTGCACACTGAAGACCATGTTAGTTTCCCCTAAATCCACAACATAGATATCATCACATATGTTATCTCTCCCATGACTAAATGTTGAGTTGTCAGACTGTTTTTGTGTATGGAATGGTGAATCCATTAGCAACAATGACATTGAATCCTTAAAAAAACCTAGCTTTTGGTTCTCTTTTTACCACCAAACCTTAACTAATGAAGTTATATGTTGTTCCATCAGGAATAAGCATAGTGATCTGCTATTTGGATAGCACTCCTTGAACTTTGAATGCATGATATTTAGGTACTTTTGCAAGAGCTGGAATGGAACTTAAGTCCGCGCCTCCATCCTCCACATTTTCACACTCATGTTACTCTATGGTTGGTTGGGTGCAAGTTTTCCAAATTTGATTCATTGTTAGATATTACATCAATATAATGGACTTCACCCTTGACAAAGCATCTATCACTTGGATTCCATGGTTCCTTGTAGGAAAAACATAACTTCCTTTGTTTGAGTTTATTTCTGTTGCATTCTTCTACCATATTCATTATAAGTGCTTGAGGTGTGGTCTTCTTTGGATGTGAATATGATTCCCCACTCTGAAGATTTCCTTAATGTTGGCCAAAAGTGGGCGCTTTAGGTGGGAACTTGTTTGTACTTTGTAGCATCGATGATTCAAGTGTAAGAGCCTTCTTGATGGTCTACTAGAGAGATGTTGGTTCAAAAGCCTTAAGTAGGCTTTTGAGAGGTTCAGAAAAATGCTCAACAAAATGAATGGTGATTCTCTTTTTTGAAAGATTAGGCACAATCATTACAAGCCTCTAAAAATTTGTCACATAATTGTCTGCTAAATTGCCTTGCCTAAATTATGTCAAGTATTTGAAATGGATCTTGGGATTCCCCCTTTCAAGTCTATTGACGAACCTCTAGTTGAACTCTTTATACATGGTGCTATAGCTGTGACTTTGGGTGGTTAGACCATGCTACCACCATTCGTGAGCTACTCCTAGGTGAAGGGTAGCAAATTTGACTCTTCCTCATACGTCACTTAAAGTGAAATAAGGTTTTAAGTTTTGGTTCCGGGAAGTTGCTAAGAACTTGTTGGACCCATCAAATAAAGGAATTGAGGGCTTCCCTAAATGGTGCTAGATATCCGTATTAGTCTAGTTCTGATTTGGTTGCCTCTTGATCCCAGGTCTATTCTTTATCCTCAAAGAACAAAAGTCTATGAAAGAGATGCAAGCACAAGTTTCATCACTTTTTGTTTTATATTTAACATGGAGGGATGCCAAATCATCATCACGTTGATTGCTGATCTATTGACTATTCCTCTTGCTGCTCCATCTCTTTCTACACAAAGGTAACTTTGGGTAGCCCAAAACCATTGGCAACTGCAAATGATTGGATAGAAGAGTCTCTTTGATTTGCCTTAGCCAGGGAGATAAATGCTAGATTTTTTTAGGGTTCTAGAACATTTGTTTAAAGAAGTTAAAGATGTCCTATTGTCCATTATTGATAGGTCTTATGGTTTCCACGAGTTCTCTTCTCTCCTTTTCATTTGCATCTATTTATTTTTGAAATGGATCTTGTGCTTGATCAAGGGTTTACTTCAGTTTTCTTTTCTTTTTCCTCTGATACCTAGTCTACTGTTGTTTAGGAATCATTAAAAACTCTTTGTACACCATTGGTTGGCAAGATGGATGCTCTAATACCATTGTAATGACCCTTAACTAAAATATTTATGGAAATTAGTCTGATTTGGAATTATGCAATGAAAATTAACATTTATGCATGAGACTTAGATATAAAATGCCCACATAAACTAAAGAAATATGCACATATAAATGGGTTGAAATAGAACATTTCATTCAAATGTTTAAGATCTAATCCTACAAACATTTGCTAATAGTCAAGACTTTGATGATCATATGGATATTTTGAAAGTGACAAGCTTTTGAAATACTCGATATTGTTGTAGATCTCTTAGTTGATGTTTTGATGCAACCTTCAAATTAAGCTACCCGTTAGAAACCAAAGGGCTTTCATCCTTTGTTCTCTAAATCCAAGGGTTTTTGTACTTAGATCCATTAGCTGAACACAAGTACTTAAACTAGGGCGATTAATGGATGTGATGATGAAGGATGATCCAAACTGTTGAAATTGTCCACCTTAAGAAGTTGAAAGTTTGGCATGGGCTCAAATGTGGTGACATCCGTTTTAGAGTTTCTTGCCATTTTACATTTGAATTTGGGCCCATTAATTGTGTCTGTAGTTGGCCTTGAAGATTGACAAATTTCTTTATTTGAATGGTGACGTTTTGTAAAATTGCATGTCAAAAGGTAAGGTCTAGGGGATTACTTATTAGCAGAATAGGTGAATAGTACTTTTTAGGCCCAATGTTTGGGTTTAGGAAATGAGAGTATGCAATGCTAGGATGCAATATGATGAGCATTTGGGGATTTGCATGTCAACAAGAGCTGTTTTTGTGGGATTTTGGGGATTTGTGTATCTTAGGCCAATGTTGGAGGTTCAAGAAACGAGATTTCAATGTGCCAATATGCAATATGATGAGGGTCCAAGAATTCACATGTTGATAAGGGCAATGCAATGGGGGTTTGGGGATTTTTATACCAAAAGGATGCAATAGGAAGAGGTAGTGGAGATTGGGGGTTGGCGATATTGAGTGCATAGGGAAGTGAAAGTTTATACTTCCACAATTAAGGGAGTTAGAGGTTTGGGATTGGAGTTTTGTGATACTTGATATTGATGAGGAAACAAGGAATGGAAGGAATGTATAAAGAAGTCTGAAATCTCATCCAATGCTGGAAAGTGACTTTGAAATCTTGTTCTTCAAATAAGAAATGTTACAGGGACAGTAGTGCGTGTGTGCTAGTGACCAAGGTTAGTAGCGTGGGTGCTAGTGTCTAGGTAGAGGAGATTTTGCATTGACTGACTTGGCATACATGTGATGGTTTTGGGCCTAGAAATGGGCAAAATAGACCTAGTAATGAGTAGATGGGGTGGACACCAAAATTATAGAATGAATTTGATAAGTTTGCAATTTTTTACTCTATACAATCAAGAATCCCTTAAGAGAGACCTCATCAAGTAAAAACAAACTAAATAGTTCATCAAATTCAACTTGTAACCTTTGATATCCCCTTTCTGAAATAGGATTTAATAATAAATAATAATAAAATAAAAATATAAAAATAAATATATAAATAATAAATTATAATACAATATAATCTCAATTTCGTGAAGTCTCTATAGAGCCAAAATTGAGATAATACATCAAAGAATACATCGAGAATAAAATGGTGATTCACCAAGAGATGGGTAACACATACAATGGATTAATTAGTGATATTATTTAAAGATAGTATGAAGTAAATAAGATAACAAATAGTAACCATACAAAGCAAGTCTTCATATGCCGTAATTATCATATACATTTTCAATTGGATACGATACCAGATCTTTCATCCTCCACTAGGGAAGGTGGGGACAAGACAAATAATCATCAGCCACCAAAGTTATCGACTATGCTGATATAGAGAATCTTATATGGTCCACGTTAGACTTGAGGGATAATCACGTATTGGAGACTCAAGCAAAAAGTGAATGATGGTTACATAGAGAATGATTACCGTTGAAGTCATCGAGCATACGTAATCAAGGACAACCAAAACTATATTATAAGGTCAAACATAAAGACTAATACTATTCAGAAGACCCATTTTATCGTAGCGAATGTGAAGATGTCGGGGAATATCATTAGCATTGATTGCGTTCATAATATAGAGTATTGGAGTATTACTAAATGTTTACATCATTGGTAGATACTGGGTTCCTGACTCCATGAATATGGATTATGTGTTTTACAATTGTCTCAATCTTTCGAAGGGCAAAGATGACAAACGAGGATATGGCGATACACAACGATTTAGTAAGTTGCAAACACTAGTAACTTAGGAATACAAAACTATCGAATACAAAACCTTTAAAGGATACTATCAATCAACTAATCAATGAGAAGAGACTTATCACTAAGACCAGATTTATTGTGCATTGAGGTTTGGTGCCATACTGGCCATACCTGATGAATTAAACATCAATAATAATTATTGGAAGCAATTAAATATAAAGTCAATCAGTAGCAACTTGTATATTTCGCAAGTTGATAGTTAGTTAGCATTTGAGGGCACAATGATTATTAAATTATTAGCGGTTACAATAATTAACATGACTACATATATAGAGGCATCAATTAGTAAAGCAACAATATTCATGAAGGGATGCAATTAGTGAAGAGAGACATTGATGAATAGACATGAGACATGTCTCTTAGAGAGCAATTTATAATTTCATTTTGTAAGATATAAGACAACAAAAACTCACATCAGAATCATCAAATAGGAGATTATATAAATAGGTTGGGTATGGATCACATGGAAGGATGAATATAGAATGACTTTGGATGATCGGAAAGATCATAAATTATTATTTTTTCATATGAAAAGAATAAGAGATAATAGATATTAGATACTCTTCAAAAGGAAGAAATGATAAAATGAAACGAATCATATGTATCATTGGCAAGCCCCTATGAATCAAATATTGATTACAAAATATTATATTCAAATTCAATTAAGGATAAACAACTAGTATATGGTCTACTATGTATAATATATTACATATATACTAATTTGTATGGCTGCCTTCAATATACTTTAGGAGGGAGTCAATGTTGAACCTCATCTTGGATAGGAGGAGGAGGTGTAGGTAAGAGGGTATAAGGCTGCCATCTAGGTAGGCCACCTTGGTGGATGTCAAAGTCCTGCCACCAAGGCAAAGAGGGTCAGAGTCCTGCTTTTGGGCTTAGATTGAGCTAGTTGAGCACCCCACTACGATCTTCCTACCGTTCCTACTATGCCAAGCTAATTAACTATAAGGGATGAGGCATAGTGTAATGTCCCCATTTTAGCTCTCCATGGTTGGTGGTTTGGATTAGCCTATCAGTGGCCCTTGTAGGCCAAGTCAGATGTTTAGGGGGCTTAGTTGGCAAAACCGAAGGCCAATTCCCATTCCAGAGGACTTGAGAGTTCAAGATTGCTCTTCGTTTGGGTTCGTTTGGTACACTTACTATTTATAGTAAGTCATTTATCTAGCATTTCTATATTTGGTAGGGCACTTGGATCGGCCTCAGTTGCAGTATTGATCCTTGGCATCTTTGTTGATTAGGTATTCAGAGGTTTACCAATTATATTAAGTTAGGGTTTGATGGAGATGGACCCTTACTATTTTTAGTAAGGCAGTTGGTTGCGCAATGGAAGCAATGGTTGACATACAAGTTCAAATGGGACAAAAAGATAATGGGTATTCAAGGAGATTAAATTTATAATGGCATTAATGATATTTTTTATTAATGGTCATATTATAAAGTTGTTAAGTAACTTTATAAAGTGTTGTTAAGTGAGGGCCATTATATTTAATGAAAAGTATGCCTTTATTATGACATAACCTATGGTCAACACAAAAGTAATTATAAAGGTCTATTATAAAGTGCATTAAGTGAATGGGGGTATGAGATATTATTAAAAAGCTTTAATTGATTAAATAAAGTTGGCATCTAATGGGGGATATTCAATAAAGTCAACTATGCAACAAAAACAAAATAAAATTAAGTCATGAAAGTGACTTGTGAGTAAAGATTCATGGTGGAAATATTATAAAAAGCCAAGGAGAGAAATTGAAGTATTATGCTATTGATTATTTTCTTTTGTTATTATAAGCTCTTGGTAGTTGTTTGCATGAAACCGAGGGTTTCTGTCATTTTTAGCATTGGAGGACATTAATTCTTTAGTGTTTGTGCAATTCTAAGATTGTGAAAGACTAGTTGAATTATTGCTTATCCGTGGGCTTCATTTAGAGGTCCAGATTGTGCAAATTGATTGATGTTTTTGGAGGAGTGATTAATAATTCAAGGGTAAATCTGCAGACAGTTGTAGCAATTTAAATTTGTTGAATTCAAAGGCTACACTTGTGCAAATTGGAGAAGAAATTCAGAGAATACATAAGGGTTTGGAGGTCGAGTTTGAAAGTCAATTCCAGAATTATTGTGGGTGCCATTTGTTTACACAACTGCATTTGTTTGTTGAAGAATTCTTCTGCTGCTGATATTCATACTTTCAGAGGGTTTCAAGACATGTATTACCTGTGAGTTAATTAATTGTAACTCCTATATTTTCTTGGTATTGTTGTTTTAGAGAATATGGTTTATTTAATGAATTGGGTTGTCATTATTTTGTGAAAATTCTGAGTATTCAAGCTGGTATAAAAATCTGGAATTTTTAGCTGTGTATTTTCAATGCAATTTCAGATTTGAGTTGGAAAAATTATTATTGCACTATCTTTTATTTTCTGCATTATATTGTCATATCAAACATTGCATATATATCACATTCATTCATCAAAACAAACACAAACAAGGTAGAAAATTTGTCTTTACAAGAATCCACCCGGAGAGTGTTCTTACAAGGGTATCAGAGCGGTTTCCTGCCATCTTGTGGGGGAGGCCTCTTCATTCAGGACAGAGGGTTTGGGTAAATCATGGGTAAAACAAAATCCATACAGGTTCTTATGCCATAGCTCATGCACGCCTTCAGGATTATAATAATGCCTTTCAAGATTACAATAAAAATATATCTGCACTTCCACAACATCTGGGAATCTTGGATCCTTTGTTTGCAAATTAAAAAAAGGCAAAAACTAATTTAAATGATTTTATCAGTGCAAAGGAAACAATGGGAAATAAGGTGGATGTGAAAGTTGATCCTTTACTTGGTGGAGCAACCACTAGTGTTTTGACTACACATGATGAATGAGACTCTTCACAAAGGCATGATGTCATTACTGATTGGTTTGAGGAAAGCTGCATTAAGTCCCATCATTCTCATGAGATTAGGAGCTCGTGATCATAAGAAAGCCAATGATATGATATCAACCATTGATGGCAGCCCTACACCAATTGGTACACATGAAGATATTAAACATAAGAGGACTGATTTTTATGACAACAGTCTTCCCCTTGAGCATGAAGAAGAATTGAAGGTCATGGCAAGTGCGGAGAATGTTGTGGGTGTCACCTTGAATGTTGACATGCAAGATGGGAGTGTCAAAAATGAAGATTTCCTGGAAAAAATGAGCTATAACAGTTCTGATTTTCATGACAACAGTGAGTTGTGTTTGCATCAGCCTGAAACATCAGAGAGTTCACATGTGGATGATGTTGATATTTAAGATTTGGGTACTAATGATGGAAATTATGATGTAGTTTCATGCAACAGTGAGTCTGATTTTTCATATCAGACCCTAGAAAATG
The DNA here is from genome assembly GCA_027943335.1 of Chamaecyparis obtusa. Classification (NCBI taxonomy): domain Eukaryota; kingdom Viridiplantae; phylum Streptophyta; class Pinopsida; order Cupressales; family Cupressaceae; genus Chamaecyparis; species Chamaecyparis obtusa. The sequence continues at coordinate 681,459 of BSBK01000743.1, read as the reverse complement.
AATCAGTGAATTCATTAGTTGGTAATAGGTCCCAGGATCGCGACTTGTAGGGACTTATAGTTACATGGGAAGTGGGAGTGGACGAGGAGACGGTTGTAGCAGCAACTTCCACTTTATCAGATGAACCATTTCTTGAGGTGCTTAATAGGAATACCTTGATTGTTGATGTGTGCAGAGATGATAGCACACATGATGTTGATCACGAGGTGAGCATTGTGGATACAACATCTTTTCATAGTGCAGATTTTGATCTTGAGAGTTTGCATGAGTGCCATAAATTCCAGAGACATCAGTTGGTTGGGCAATTAAAAGTGAATGACAGTATGATCGCCACAACCATTGAGCACTTTGACGTTGCTTGCCAGATGTTAGCCACCTATGGTTGGAGCACTCCTGCGATAAATGAGCACTATGATGGCAATCTTTCCCTCATAGAGTTTCATATGCTTTGAAGCTTTTGGAATATTGAAACATTGCTATTTGCAGTTATTGGCTGACAGAGACTATCTTTTCGAGTGGGGTTGCATTTGTTATGATGCACTGAGGAGAAAGGAGGATGAGGTAGATGAGCTCGGTCATGAATTGGAGGTGACTACATTCTTATTGGAGAGCACCCAGTTGGCTCTTCAAGAGTCACAGTCACGGTTTGAGGAGCTTACCGTGGAGTTGAGCCGAGCATAGCCTTCACCAGCTACAGTTACACTACAGCCTTCTACGGTGGCAGTTGGTGATGACCTTATATCCTCAGGTTATGATTATGAGAAGGTTGAGGATGTGGCCACACTTATCTTAGTTACAGTTGTAGTTGATACTGTTGGGATGAGTGCATATGTCGAGAGCAGCGGAGAACCACATGTTGCATCAAGCTCTTCTGTGGTTACATCCACTGCAGGTGTTAGTGATGAGTCAGATGGCAGAGGTTATATTCTATGTTACCGGATTTAGACCTTGGACCCTCGAACCGGGTTCGGGTCTAATCTTGTTCGGATCCATTGCGTACCCGGGGGAAACCTGCGCGGATCCATGCAGACCGCCAAGGACTCACGACACAAAACAAGTTAAATGTTACAAGATTCAAGAATTGGCAGATTAACAGATTTCCGGATGATTGATTGATTAAGAGAGGAACAAATGTGTTCCTTATAAAGAATTACAAGGACGTTTCTAAAAGAAACAACGTAGAGTGAAGACGAAATTAGAAACAAAACTGAAGACAGGATAGGTAACATTCCTATCTGGACTAAAGACGAAAAAGACAGGATAGGAAACATTCCTATCTAGACTGAAAGACGGACTACAAACAAGTAGTTGACCATTATAGAAAGTATTTAACTAAGGAGATAATATCTTAATAAAGATATTAAAGATATTATCTTAATACCCTCCCTTAATGGTCAACGTATGGATGTCGGAACATTCTGTGATAACTGAGACCCTCCTTGGATCTACAGAATGCTGAAATCAAGAAGCTTTGCTAGAAGAGTGCTATGACTCAAAACAGACTGCAATTACAAAACTTCGTTTTTGTGGAAAAAATGGTAAAAACCCAGAATCCCACGCAACCTTGCGTATTACAGACAACATGAAATGATTTCTAAGGAGAAAATCAACAAACCCATAAACAAAAACAAAAACAGATTCAAAAGGCAAAAAATGCAGCTTTGCCTTGATGAGGAAGCTCGACAACTTGTGCTGTTGGCTGGGAAGCATTTTGCTTCGCTTGGGCAGCCAAACATTTCCGGCACTCGAACTTCATATGGCCAAACTTGTGACAGTAATTACACTGCACATTTTGCTTCGTAGAGCTATCCAGGGATTGAACAGAAGGTTGATGCTGGAAAGGCTGAGAAGACTGATAGTTGCCGATGTTCTGTTGAAAGGATTTTGCAGCAAATGCCTGCTCTGAGGAGGCTGTAGAAGCACTGCTGCCAAACTGTTGTTTCCAACGATCCTGCTGCAGGAGTTTGGTGCATAATTTTGGAAACTTCAGATCAACACTAGTTGACGTAATGTTGAGTGTTTCTATGAAGTGCTCATAGGACGATGGTAGACTTTTCAGAGTGACGACTACCATATCCTCTTCCTCTATTTTCTGACCAATAGCTTCGAGCTGATCGCGGATGTCCTTAATCTTTGTCAGATGCTCCTGCAAGGACATACGTTCATCCATCATAATGGAGAACAACTGACTCTTCAGAAAGAATGCCCGACTCTTGTCAGATGTTTCATGCAACTCCTTCAGATATTTCCAGATTTCTGCAGCTGACTTGCCGGAAGGAATCTACGGTAGCTGATCATCAATAACAGAGAGCTTGAGAAGCATAACAGCCTCTCGATTGCGATCATCAAATTTGTCCTGGTCAGATCTTGCTTGTTGGGGACGCTTCGTATTGCCCAAAACGAGCTCATCTAGGCGACGATACTCAAAGATAGTGAGCATACGTTGCTTCCAGGTGTTATAATTGTTGCCATTGAATCGTTGACTACCCTCCAACATCAGATTAGTTAGTGACGCCATCTTGCACGTTTCCTAATGCACGGAAAACGAAGATATAGAGAAGAGGCGTTGACATGTACTTTGAGGCAAAAAATTGGAAGACCCAAAAAAAATTGAGAAGTACCCAGAAGAGAGCTCGAAAAACCCAGAAAGAATGTTATCAAAATTTGGATCTGCTGGCTCAAAAATTGAGGCACCCAAAAAAAAAAATGGACAACCCAGTTGAGCTCTCGAAAAACCCACCAAGAATCTGTAATCAGAAATTTTTTTCGAGCCCAAAAATTAGGGTTTCAAAAAAAATGGACTGCTGCAAAAAAACCTCCAAAAAATAATGGTAGATGTGCGGAAAAAACGTGGTTGAATAGGGCCGAAAACTGGCCAAACTCACAAACCCTAGACGTGAGTAGCAGCAGATCCCACAATGTGGGAATAAACATAAATTAATTCGAAAAATTTGAGCAAATAATTTCGAAAGAAATGATAAATTTTTCGGAAAAATTTAAAGAAATGGCTTTGATACCATGTTATAAGATTCAAGAATTGGCAGATTAACGGATTTTCGGATGATTGATTGATTAACAGAGGAACAAATGTGCTCCTTATAAAGAATTACAAGGACATTGTTTCTAAAAGAAACAACGTAGACTGAAGACAAAATTAGAAACAAAACTGAAGACAGGATAGGAAACATTCCTATCTAGACTGAAAGACGGACTACAAACAAGTAGTTGACCATTATAGAAAGTATTTAACTAAGGAGATAATATCTTAATAAAGATATTAAAGATATTATCTTAATATTAAAGTGGGCCCAAAACAAGTTAAAAATGATTTTTTTTTCTCCAAACCCTAAAATGATCCTAATATGAAGCCTCCAAACACATTTCATTTCACATTTGTTCTCATTTTGTGCTCTCCATCTTGCAAATTTGAAGTGAGGTGATTGTATTTGAAGGAGATTGATTGTGGAATGACAAATACCTTCCAAAAAACAGGTTTGAGTGTTTAAGGTATGCATTTCAACCATATTCTTTAGTTTTTTGATAGATTATTTCAAGTTTGTGAAAAGTTTTAAATTTTTTTCAAGTTTTTGTAGAAGTTTTGAAGTATGTTTTTTTTTCATTTTTTGTTATAGATTGCAACAATGAGAAGTCAAAGCTCAGTGGGTGGGGAGGGGTCTCAAAGATTTAAAATTGATAAAGGGTCTCCTTTGTGGAGACACACAATAAGACTTTCTTAATGTCCTGGAGGTGGGAGGTTTATTTGGAAATGTGATTTTTTGCATCTCACAATATAGAAGCTCCTACTCCCAAGTCAAACTTCATTTTATGGGCCCTGGGGGTCAAGGGATTAATATGTGTGAGGGCCCAGGGCCAGATAAGAAGGGGTTGTCAATTGTGAAAATAGCAGCTTTCGTAAAAGAACAAGATGATGCTCACAAATTAGTTGCAAAAGGGAAACACAGTGCTTATTCCGGGAAACAAAAAACAATACCACCACCCACACAACCAACCTATAGACATCCCTTCTTGCCTATGCCTTCTAGGGAGGATGAAGATGTAGAACAACCACAAATCACCACTTGCAAGAGAGGCCCATTAGATAGGGCATTTCAAAATAAGTTAAGAGATATTGCTAATCAAAAAATTGGACGTTGCCTCTTTGCGAATGGTCTTCCATTCAACTTAGTGAGATCTCCTTATTGGAGGGAGATGGTCCAAGCAATAAATAAGGCACCTTCTGGTTTCCAAGGCCTTGGATATGAAAAGGTGCGCACCACCTTATTGCATAGTGAGAGAAAAAATGTAGAGGCCCAACTAAAACGAATAAGAGATTCTTGGGTTCAAACGGGTTGTCTATTGTTTCTGATGGATGGAAAGATTGCAAAAACCATCCATTAATCAATGTAATTGCTGTATCCCCCATGGGATCAATGTTTTTGAGGGCGGTTGACAACGAAGTAAAAGATGCAGAGTTCATTACCAAGATTCTCATTGATTCCATAGAGTTGGTGGGTCATGACAATGTTGTCCAAGTAATTATGGACAATGCAAAAGTTTGCAGGGCTACAAGTGCTTTGGTAGAGGCTAGATATGATCACATCTTTTGGACACCGTGCACGTCCACTCCCTCAATTTAGTGATGAAAGCAATCAGCACCCAAATAGAATGAGTGAAAAAAATATATGAGGGTGAGCATATTCAAATGTTTGTGACAAATCACCATACGTCACAAGTAATTTTCAGAACTTTCTCTAGATTAGAATTGTTGAAGGTAAATTTTAAAATTTAATTTATTTAGTTTCATTTATCATTTTATGTCATGTTTGACATAATTGAATAAAATATTGTTTGTGTTGTTTACATATTTTAAATGTGTTATTAACTCACTATTAACATATTCTTAGGTGGCTGAAATCCGGTTTGCGTCTCACACAATCGTGCTTAGACGACTTGTGAAGGTGAAAGAGGCATTGTCACATATGGTTATTAGCAACCAATGAAATATTTGGAAGCAATCTAGTAGGGCCCAAAAGGTAAAGACATTGAAATTGGATAATGATTGGTGGGCTTGTGTGGATTATGTATTCGAATTCACCGAACCTATCATGTCTATGCTTCAGTTCGCTGACACTGATGGACCATGCTTGGGGGATGCCTATGATAGCATGGACACAATGTTGGAGAAATTAAAATTGGTAAGTTATAATACATTCCTCTATCCTTGTTTATTGAGAGATATCTAAATTGACATAACTTACATCAAGATAACTTACATGAACATCATTTGATATCCCAGGTCATACAAAGGAGAAAGAATGATCTTGAGGACACCTTTTATAAAAAGGTGGAAGCAATTGTTCTTCATCGTTGGAACAAGATGACCACACCTTTACACCTCCTAGCATATGTTCTATCTCCTAGATACTATAGTGTAAAAGTACTTGCTATTCCAGGTAGAGTGCCACCATATAGAGATGCTGAGGTTGCTAATGGGTATAAGAGGGCATTTGATAAAATCTTCTGCGATCCAGATGTTGGGGTAAGTGTTTGGAGAGAATTCAGATCGTTTATCTCAGGAAAAGATCTCCACCCTACTGTTATCAATGACCAAAGCAGAATGGATGCTATTAGATGGTGGTACCTTCATGGACAAGATTATATATACCTCCAACCTCTTGCAATTAAGATTCTATCACAAGTAAGTTTTTAAGTTTTTTTCTTTTTTTTTGGCCACTTGCATTGTAGAATTTAACACTTAAGAATTTAACACTTAACACTCTTGAATTTATCATGTATTTTTTATTTTTAATTTTGTTGGTTTTCTCTCTAGGTTGCGAGCACTTCTGCCGCTGAGCAAAATTAGAGTACATACTCCTTTATCCACTCAGTGAAGCGTAATCGGTTGGCTGCAAAAAAAGAAAAAGACTTTGTGTATATTCACAACAACTTGCACCTCTTAGCACGTAGGGATCCAAAATACAAGAAGGGGCCAGAGAAGCTTTGGGATGTAGTACCCGAGTTTGCTGACTTGGATTTGACCATTCAGGATCTTTCTAGAGCCACTTTGGTTGATGTGGATGATGATGATGACGACACAATACCCTTTAGTGCTAGTGGAATCAGTTTGGGTTCCAATGATGATGTTGATCTATCACTTGCAGCTGCTAAAGACCCCATTGATCCAGATTTTTTGATAATCCATATGATGATTGAAGAACAATTTCATGATTCATGAACATTGAATCATGTTTCAAACTTTAATGAACTATATTTTGAATTTTCATTTTGTAATTCAGTAATTCAATGTGGTGATTTTCTTTAGAATCGTGAACATAGATCGATGATCAAGTTATTAAATTTTTTAATGTTTATCTTTGACATTTGGCATTGATCAATGATCAAGCATCATAGATTCATACTAGAAATGATTTAGTCTTACAATTATGTATATTACTCTTGTTTTTTGGTATATATAATGCATATATATATACACGCACAGACCCATATGAATCATTATGGAAAAAATATTTTTTCACAAATCCATGAACCAGATTCTCATACTCGAACCCGAACCAGTAACTTAGGTTATATTCAGTACTATGATAGTTAACGCTTGGCCGAGCGGGGAGCTTTTTATCGTGACTGCATAGGGAGTACTCATGACTGCTTTTCTGATCGAGGATTTGATGATGCATCAGTGTTGATTGAGTCTGAGGTTGGACTATCCTTTATGGGATGGGTATTTGTCATCTGCAGTAGATGGGTTCAGTAGTTGCGAGTTGGATTACTTGCAGAGTTAGCATGTCCATGGGAGCTCAATAGAGGATGAAGATAGTGGTAGTGTTATAGACACATTTGGATGTTCTTATCTCGACACTATGGATGGATGTGAGTTTAATGTGCTTTGGGACCCGAGTGATGATAGGATTAGCACTGCGGTTCGGGCGGGTCTCATTGATTAGCTTCACCACTTTGGGCACGGTGAAGTTGAGTTCAGAATTGAGCAACAAAAGTCTGAGGATGTTCTTCTTTGCAGGCTTCGGTTCAGAGTTTGGGATCCTTTCAGTGCATTGGGGTTTTAGACAGAGCTCAATAAGTAGTTTTCAGGAGTTTACACAGTGAGGAGTGCTTACAAATTTCCTTTTGATCCTCTTGTGCATGACCCTTTTCAGATGTACAATTTAGTTGCTCATGTGTTGGACAATGTGTATGACAACTCACCTTGCGCAATTTTGGGAAGCAAGCTTTGTTAGTCTTCTGAGTTGCTTCCCTATGAGATATTCAGTCCTGCGACATCTACAGTTGGATTCAATTTAGTTTGGCAGGTTTTGTCAGTTGTACTAGTGATGATGTTACATGAGCTAGTTGGTGATCACAAAGACATTACATAGTTTTGCCCTTGGGATCCGGGTGGACTAATTTGTTATTTGTTTCTGAGATTGCTTGGGGACAAGCAATTTCAGGAAGGGCGGACTATAATGTCCCCATTTTAGCTCTCCATGGTTGGTGTTTTGGATTAGCCTAGCAGCGGCCCTTGTAGGCCAAGTCAGATGTTTAGGGGGCTCAGTTGCAAACCGAAGGCCAATTCCCATTCTAGAGGACAAGAAAGTTCAGGATTGCTCTTCGTTTGGGTTAGTTTGGTACACTTACTATTTATAGTAAGTCATTTATCCAACATTTCTATATTTGGCTGGGCACCTGGACTAGCCTCAGTTGCAGTATTGACCCTTGGCATCTTTGTTGATTAGGTACTCAGAGATTTACTAATTATAGTAAGTCAGGGGTTGATAGAGATGGAGCCTTACTATTTTTAGTAAGGCAGTTGGTTGCGCAATGGAAAAAGTGGTTGACATACTAGTTTAGATGGGACAAAGAGATAATGGGTATTCAAGGAGATATTAAATATATAATGGCATTAATGAAATTATTTATTAATGGTCATATTATAAAGTTATTAATTAACTTTATAAAGTGTTGTTAAGTGAGAGCCATTATATTTAATGAAAAGTATGCCTTTATTATGACATAACCTATGGTCAACACAAAACTAATTATAAAGGTCTATTATAAAGTGCATTAAGGGAATGGGGGCATGAGATATTATTAAAGAGCTTTAATTGATTAAATAAAGTTGGCATCTAATGGGGGATTATTAATAAAGTAAACTATGTAACAAAAGCAAAATAAAATTAAGTCATTAAAGTGACTTATGTGTAAAGATTCATGGTGGAAAATATTATAAAAAGCCAAGGAGAGAAATCAAAGTATAATGCTATTGATTATTTGCTTTTGTTATTAAAAGCTCTTGGGAGTTGTGTGCATGAAACCTAGGGTTTCTGTCATTTCCAACATTGGAGGATGTTAATTCTCTAGTGTTTGTGTAATTCTGAGACTCTGAAAGATTAGCTGAATTATTTCTTATCAGTGGGCTTCATTTAGAGGTCCAGATTGTGCAAATTGATTAACGTTTTTGGAGGAGTGATTAATAATTCAAGGGTAAATCTGCAGGTAGTTGTAGCAGCGATTTTTTGACTGAAATTTGTTGAATTCAAAGGCTACACTTGTGCAAATTGGAGAAGAAATTCAGAGAATACATAAGGGTTTGAAGGCCAAGTTTGAAAGTCAATTCCAGAATTATTGTGGCTGCCATTTGTTTACACACAACTACATTTGTTTGTTGAGGAATTCTTCTGCTGTTGATATTCATACTTTCAGAGGGTTTCAAGACATGTATTACCTGTGAGTTCATTAATTGTAACTCCTAGATTTTATGGGTATTGTTGTTTTAGATAATATGGGTTGTTTGATGAACTGGGTTGTCATTATTTTGTGAAAATTCTGAGTATTCAAGCTGGTATAAAAATCTGGAATTTTTAGCTGTGTATTTTCAATGCAATTTCAGATTTGAGTTGGAAAAATTATTATTGCAATATCTTTATTTGCTGCATTTTATTGTCATATCAAACATTGCATATATATCGCATTCATTCATCAAAACAAACACAAACAAAGCAGAAAATTTGTCCTTACAAGAACCCGCCTGGAGTGGGTTCTTACACATAGATAGGAAGTAAGGCAAGCATCCCACTAAGTAGGCCACTTCGTTTGGATATCAAAGTGCCGCCACCAAGGCCAAGGGGACCAAAGTTCAACGCTAAGACTTAGTATGGGGTTTGCTTGGTCAAACCTATAATGACTCGATCCCTATGTTCAAGATTTGTTCAATAGCATAAAGAGATTGTATTTAAGTTCATATACATGAAGCTAACTAATATTATTAGCCTGTATAGATATATGTATGCAATTGTGTTGACTATGAGATTTTAGGGTTTGTAATCAAGAGCATAATGAAACAAGTTTTTGGCTTAATGTAGAATGGGACATTACAAATGATATCAAAGTTATGATCTTGTAGTCCTATAGGGTAAATATGAATCGATGAATCATTCTAGTCAATAAGATGGTATCTAACAATGTGTGGATTATGTGTATAGTTCGTGTATGCTTCATATCTTCATGCATTAATGTGTATACTTCATGTATGCTCCATATCTTCTTGCATTAATTTGTATACTTCATGCATACTTCGTGTCTTCATGCATTAATGTATAAATTTCATGTATGCTTCGAGTCTTCATATATTATGTGTATACTTTGTATTTTCAAGTGTATGCTCCATGTGTGGTTCTACATTTTTAGTTAAATCTAGAATATGAGAATGAACTAGAGCGAATCAAATAATATGAATTTGAGATCATAAATGAATACAAGCTATTGTGCAAAGCTAGTTCCTTCTCTTAGAGGAAAGAGAGAAATCTGCTTTAAAATTACAAACCTTACAATTCATAAATCTGGGTTATTGGGCTCAAATTTGTAAGTTGAGATGATATCAGAGTTGCGCAACAGACTCTACTCACATGGAAAGATTTCTATAAAAATTGTCATTGCTTGACGAAAAGCAATTTTGGGGAGGGAAGGACTGTGGTGCCCCCTTTCTGAAATAGGACTGAATAATAAATAATAATAATTAAAAAAAAATAAAAAAAAATAAATGAAAAATTATAATACAATATAATCTTAATTTTGTAAAGTTTCTAAAGAGACAATATTGAGATAATACATCAAAGATTATACATGGAGAGTAAACGGTGATTCATCAAGAGATGGGTAATACACATAATGGATTAATTAGGGATATCAACTAAAGATAGTATGAAGTAAATACGATAACAAACAATAATCACACAAAGGAAGTCTTTATATGCCGTATTGATCAGACATGTCAATTGGATATGGTACTAGATCTTTCTTCTTGGATCCACTAGGGAAGGTGGGGAAAAGACTTAAATAATCATTAGCTATCAAAGGTATCGACTATGCTGATATAGAGAATCTTATATAGTCCACGTCAGACATTAGGGATAATCACGTATTGGAGACTCAAGCAAAGAACAAACGATGGTTACACAATGAATGATTACATTTGAAGTCATCAAGCATACAATATCAAGGACAACTGAAAACTATTTATAAGTTCAAACATAAAGACTAATATTGTTTAGAAGATCCATTTTAACGTAGCGCATGTGAAGATGCCGAGGAAGATCTTTAGCATCGACTATGTTTGTAATACGGAGTATTGGAGTATTACTAGACATCTACATCATTAGTAGATACAGGTGTCTGACTCCATGAATAGGAATTATATATTTTACAATTGTCTCAATTTTCCCAAGGGTAAAGATGACAAATAAGGGTAGGGTGATTCACAATGATTTAGTAAGCTGCAAATACTAGTAGTTCAGAATTACAAAATTATAAATTACAAAATCACTAAAGGATACTGTTGACATATTTAAGTTGTCATTGGTTAAAGTTAAAGGCAAACATCAATCCCACCGAAGCACCGGTAGACTAATCATACTCTTTAATATGCACTAGTAGACCAAACAGAGTGTTGTAAGACATACAGGGAGAATGTTTACAACCGGTCTTACAAGACATACAGGGAATGTATGACCAACCGGGTATAAGTTTAATACCGATCGACTGCATGATAATCCGAACCGGATTATGCGAAGTTGTCTCAGTTAAAACCGGATTATACAGAGCATTCATAGATGGAATTGAAGTTAGTTTTTTTTAACTGGAGTTAGCTTTATTTCATCTATGGGTGTTTCAAGGTAAACTCAAGATCGTTTTGCAAGCTTTCTTGCATGCATGATTTATGGGTGAGTTTATAGCTTGGTGGAACTATGAGAAGTATTTTTAATAAGAATAATGTCTTATAAATACAGGTCATAGTATACACAGGAGGTGTTGTTGAATGTTGAGAGCGTACAAAGTAGAAGGAAAATCTTCTGAGAAGTGAAAGACAGAGAAGGGTTCAACAACCAAGCAAAGCAAAAGGATAACAGGTATGATCTGATCAGACAAAATATGTCATAATAGCTCATTGCTTTGAATTGTAAGAGCAGATTCAAATCCCTCAGTCAGGGTGAGCCTTAACAGGTTCTTGTATAAATCCCTTCACCGGGTAACATCTTAATTGGTGTTGGAAGTCCTTTCACAAGGCAAATCTTAACAGGGTCAAGATCCTAAAGGTCTTCTACCAAATCCCTTTACCGGGTAGCACTCTTACAAGTGCTTTGTAAGCCTTTAACATGACATCTTTATTACTGCAGTAGTAAAGTTGTGGGTTCTGTCCCACCATGGTTTTCTCCTTCTAACCAAGGGTTTCCACGTATATATGCTATGTTGACCTGTGTGTTTCTATTTCTGGTTATGAGTGTTGATTATATTCTGTTAATTCTGAAAGAATATATATAAAAGGTTTAATTGGAATAGAAATTGTATTTATTGATTCATCGCCCCCTCAGTAATCGGTTAGGATTAACAATTGGTATCAGAGCACTAGGCTCTAAAAAATATAAGGCTTAACCGCTTGAGGAAAGATCATGGAGGGCCACAGGTATCAGAAGCAGCTTGATGAAGCCAATGACATCATTGCCTCTTTTGAGAATAGGCTAAGAAGGTCCCTTGCAAAAAGAAAGGAGCTAGCTTGTAATGTCCTCATTTTTTGCAGGTCATTGATCTGATGGTGCCAGGTGATTATTGTGATCCTCGTGGTTTGGCGAGGTGTTTAGAGTGTCATTAGTGTGAACTTATTATTTATAGTAAGTTAATGGATAGTTCTGATGAGCTCAGATGAGTTAGATGAGTTAGAGGAGTTGAATGATGCTCTTGGGTTTCATTTTTGGCTTCCGGTTTGGGCTCCAAGAATCTTGGAGAGAGTGTCTATTTTTAGTAAGTCACCCTGTCAAGTTCATTCATCATCTTTCATCATCTGGATCAATCCTATGCAGACAGATTTCGATTGGACACTTCTTCAGTTGTTTTCGCAAGACGGGTGGCTTATTATTATTATTTAATTAAATTTGCTAAGGTTGCCGTTTTTGTTGGTATTATATGCTGGATACCTTAGTGTTATAGCTCGTTGGAACCAGGATGAAATTTTTTAAATCTTGGGCACAAGAAACTGGGACCTTGTGTGTCATATTTTCATGATATTGGTGAAAAGGCTGTTTTTGGAGCCAAATGAATTAATAAATTATATTATTCAATATGTGCCTAAGTATAAAAAGTGTTTCAAGTGAAAAGTGTGTGAGAGAAGACACTTTGAATTATAAAAGCAATGCTTTGTGAAAGGAAAATCATCCATTGTTCATTTTGATAAAAAATATTATGAAGTCTTTTGTTGAGAGCTTTCAACAAGGGTTTGAGGATTGATTCCTCTCTGCTGCACTTTGAATCATTCCCGTGGTGGTGAATTGTGCATTTGATTCTACTGAAGAAATTCTGATAATTCATGGCTGCGAATTGATGCTGATGTATATCAATTTGGTTCAAGAATAAGTTGAATTCATTACTTCTACAGCTGGGTTCGATTTTCTCTTATCTGGATGCCATTGCTGAGTAAGGGAGGCTGATGTATCTCCTTATGATTGCTGCATTGACTGTACGGCTGCCTACCAATAAATATAGGCTGCATTAATTATTTTGGAAGCTGCGTTTCAATTTTAGGGAGCCACGTTTTGATTTCAAAAAGCTGTGTGGAGTCCTTTCTTGCCTGCGAGTTCTTCCTAGGAGGCAGTGTTTTGATTCCTTGAGCTGCGAAATTCTTCCTATGGCTGCGTGACAACACCTGGAGTTTATTCATCATTCAGCATGCATACTTTGCTTGCCAGGTGCCATTTTTTTGATGGAAATAATTTTCAGAATTTGAATTTACAAATTCTTTGTACATTCATACTTGTGAGTTTAATTTATAAATGGATTATTTGAAATTTATGATATTATAATTGTGAAGAAATATCCAAGTTATATATTTTCCTTGATAAAATTTTGTGGAAGTGTTATCTATTTCAAAGAATTGAATTTTCTGGAGCCAAGAGCCAGTCAGGTTCTTCATAGTGGTATCAGAGCTTTCTTCTTGCCATCCTGTAGGGTCTGGATTCATTTATTTTCTGAAGTATTTTAAAAGTGACCAGCCCTTCCATTTTTCCTAGCTATGGATAAATACAGGAGATCCAGTTTCGGAAGTCGTCATAGCAGTAAGGGAAATAGAGCGGAATTAAATGCTTTAGTAGAAAGCATGGAGAGACTTAGATTGCATTAGCAGAGATTGGTAGAGAGTTTGTCGGATCCAGTTATAGTAGATAGGGCAACGAGATATATGGTCTCTGCTTTTACAAGGTCAACATCTAGTTTGCAAGGGAGAAGGCTGGAGTTTTCTCCGACAGTAGTCCATGATGCTGATGTTCCTACATCTAGTTCAGCACCTGCTGTTCCCATCCGCAGTGGTGGTGATGAATTTATTGCACAGGAGCTAGTGGATGTTTCAGTGCCATTGGTTGACAGTAGCGCTGAGGATCACAAGGTTGAGGCTCCCAGAGCAGTCACTACGGATTGTACAAAGGGAGCTGATGTTGCAGATATCACTGAGTGTTCAGACTCTTTCATGGAGGGAGTTATTATTGGAGATGTTTATGTCAGCTGTAGTAGTGTTGCTCCAGTTTAGGAGGCAGTTGCTTTCTCAGTGGGGACTGAGGCATGTACGGAGTCTTCCAGTAGCGAGGTTGGTGATTTGGGCATTACAACGGGGTCAGTTGATGACAGTTCGTGCTCCAGCATTATGGGTGCACAGCTTGACATTGAGTCGTGTGCAGAGTCACATGTCAGCAGTTGAGATTTCAGCAAGAGATGTGGAAACTGATAGTATAGACACATCTGATGACACTTTTGAGGATGCTGTGAGTTGCATTGGAGATGACACCCCCTGTGAGATATTGGGTGATGACTGCGAGGAGCATATGAGTTTTGACAGCTCAGAGATTTATGATAGCAGTCGTAGTGTGGGATCAATACAGGAGACAATGGTTTTTTCCTGTGTTGAGGATGTGAGCATGGAGCCTTCTAGTGATGACACTCAGGATGGGAGTGTTGCAGTTGATTTGGGCGACATAGTTTCATGTCACAATGTAGTTGATTTACATGACGACATTGAGTTGTGTTTGCAGCCAGAGTTAGTAGAGGAGATGCAGATAGATGATGTGGACGCTAGCATTGTAGATATCTCCGATGTTGAGAGCGAGGATGATGAGTGTTGTAGTGTTTCTGGCTTTCTATATCTGACTTTGGGTGTAGATTCAACGTTGTCATATGGTGATGGTGAGTTCCAATATTCTGTGTTACAGGGATTCACAGATGAGGTCAGGGAAGCTTATGAGTGGTGGGAGTTTGTTATAGCCAGGGCTTCCACTTCTGGAGAGGGGGTTATTTCGTCAGTGACTCATGTGGGTGTATCTTAGGATCTGGATTGTCAGATAGTTGCAGATGACGAGGGAACTGGAGATTGTGATGAGTTAGATTCAGCAGCAGCTTCACCGGATTTAGAGGAGGATGTGTCTGATGCCTGTACTTAGTTTGTAGATGTGTATTTAGATGTAAGTACACAGAGAGAGGTTGATCTTGAGGGGAGTTTGTTGGATACAACTTCCTCTCATAGTGTAGACAGTACATTTGAGGTTGTTCATAGGAGGCCCGTTGTGAAGAGTCATCATGTGACTAGCCAGTTGCGAGTTGATGAGAGAGATATTACTTCTACTCTTGAGCATTTTGATACTGCTTGTCAGTTGTTGGCTGTTTATGGTTGGGGTGTTCCTATGACAGATGAGCCTAGCGGTGGTTACCTTTCATTGACAGAGATTCATTCTTTGCGTGAGGCTGTCAAGATTTTGAGACAAAACTACTTACAAATGGTAGCCGACCGAGATCACCTAGTTGAGTGGGGGAGTACAGCTTATGATGCACTAATGGACAGAGAGGAGGTGAGTGAGCTTACCCAGGAGCTCACAGCGACTACTGAGGTTTTAGAGGACACTCAGCGGGCTCTTTAGGAGTCACAAATCCAGTTAGAGGAGGTGACCGTGGAGTAGGAGCATTTACGATCCACACCAGCCCCAGACCCAGTTCGATTGCACATTGAGGTGGTTAGTGGTGAGTTTGCTCTTACAGTTGGTGATGAGGAACATGATGTTGACATAGACACACATGTTTAGGATATGGGGGCATTTGGTACGGATGAGGTAGGAGTACCACTGGAGTCAAGCTCTCAGGTTGATTTGCTTCCCTTAGTTGGGAGTGAATCTATTTCATCATCTCACATAGCTGATAGCATGGGACAGTTGGTTGTGCCACATTTTCAGAGGGATCAGTTGTGGATTGCGGGGGAGCAAGTTGACGCTTCCACATAATTTCTACTGCACCGAGTCATTTATGGAGTATTTACTTGAGAGTGCAGATGTACGATAGGATTCTTATAGAGTGCCTGAGGGTACTCTCATCCGAGGCTCTTGTGCTATTCGAAGGTTGGTAGGGAAGAATGTGGAGACTATCTACAATGCTTCCCCATAGGGATTTCGAGGTTGGGTTTGTTGAGAGAGTTGCTCAGGGGCCTACCCAGCCTACAGTTATGCAGAGTCAGAGATTGGAGCCATCTCATGACCCCCAGTTTGGTAATGATGAGCTATTGACAGAGATTGGGGTTTCCGACTGGTTGTATACGATGGGGCATGCTCATCATTTGTTTTTTGACCCACAGGTAGAAGATTTCATCTCTCGCAAGGGTAGTTTGGCTCCTAGTCCTTATCATCCATTATGGGATGGGTTCTTGCCATTAGTAGTTGATGGGAGTTTTGGTTGCAAGTCAGTAGCAGGTGACCTGTAGAGTTATGGTGACTGTAGAGATTATGCAGTGTGTGGATATTCGGGTCTTGGTACAACTTTGTTTAGGGGTATTCATCACTGCTGTGCAAATGGTCTACACACTCAGTACAGGTCAGTTGGGAGCACAGGGGGAGTTCAGTGTGTATGGGATCTGAGTCTCCCATACATCTTGGTTTTTGATGATCCTGAAGTTCACTTCTTTCGGGATCCGGGCAAAGACAAATTGAGTACAAGAGTTTGGGTGAGTGGTTGTTTTGGGTCTCTTTATAGAGATCCGATTTGTATTTTGGGTGATGTTACAGGAGCCTACAGTTGATGTCAGTGGCACGGTATACTTTTTCCTGTGGGATCCGGGTGGATTGTGATGTATCTTGTTCCGGTGATTGCTTAGGGACAAGCAATCTTGGGGAGGTGATTATTGTGATCCTCGTGGTCTGGCGAGGTGTTTAGAGTGTCATTAGTGTGAACTTATTATTTATAGTAAGTCAATGGATAGTTCCGATGAGCTTAGATGAGTTAGAGGAGTTGAATGATGCTCTCGGTTTTCATTTTTGGCTTCCGGTTTGGGCTCCAAGAATCTTGGAGAGAGCGTCTATTTTTAGTAAGTCACCCCGTCAAGTTCATTCATCATCTGGATCAATCCTATGCAGACAGATTTTGATTCGGACACTTCTTCAGTTGTTTTCGCAAGACGAGTGGTTTATTATTATTATTTAATTAAATTTGCTAAGGTTGCCATTTTCGTTGGTATTATATGCTAGATACCTTAGTGTTATAGCTCGTTGGAACCAGGATGAAAAGTTTTAAATCTTGGGCACAAGAAACTGGGACCTTGCGTGTCATATTTTCATGATATTGGTGAAAAGGCTGTTTTTGGAGCCAAATGAATTAATAAATTATATTATTCAATATGTGCCTAAGTATAAAAAGTGTTTTAAGTGACAAGTGTGTGAGAGAAGACACTTTGAATTATAAAAGCAATGCTTTGTGAAAGGAAAATCATCCATTGTTCATTTTGGTAAAAAATATTATGAAGTCTTTTGTTGAGAGCTTTCAACAAGGGTTTGAGGACTGATTCCTCTCTGCTGCACTTTGAATCATTCCTGTGGTGGTGAATTGTGCATTTGATTCTACTGAAGAAATTCTGATAATTCATGGTTGTGAATTGATGCTGATGTATATCAATTTGGTTCAAGAATAAGTTGAATTCATTACTTCTACAATTGGGTTTGATTTTCTCTTATCTAGATGCCATTGCTGAGTAAGGGAGGCTGATGTATCTCCTTATGATTGCTGCATTGACTGTACGATTGCCTATCAATAAATACAGGCTGCATTAATTATTTTGGAAGCTGTGTTTGATTTTCAGGGAGCCACGTGTTGATTTCAAAAAGCTGTGTGGAGTCCTTTCTTGCCTGCGAGTTCTTCCTAGGAGGCAGCGTTTTGATTCCTTAAGCTGCGAAATTCTTCCTAGGTCTGCATGACAACACCTGGAGTTTATTCATCATTCAGCATGCATACTTTGCTTGCCAGGTGCCATTTTTTTGATGGAAATAATTTTCAGAATTTGAATTTACAAATTCTTTGTACATTCATACGTGTGAGTTTAATTTATAAATGGATTATTTGAAATTTATGATATTATAATTGTGAAGAAATATCCAAGTTATATATTTTCCTTGATAAAATTTTGTGGAAGTGTTATCTATTTCAAAGAATTGAATTTCCTGGAGCCAAGAACCAGTAAGGCTCTTCACATAGCTTTACAACTGAGTGAGAGCAATGAAACAATTGAAGAGCTCTCTGGACAAAGTGGGTCTGATGATGCAAAGGAGGCGGTCTCTGATCTCATGGAGAAGAATCAGATTCTAACCGATCAGATCTCCAATCTGAAAAGGGAGCAGGAAGGCAATGCTCTAAGAATGACTGAAATCATTGAGGAAAAGAGGAAAGCTGAGGATGGAAGGAACAGTGCCTATAAATCACTGGCAGCCTCTAAAAGAGCAAGAAATTTGGCAGAAGACGCAGTAAGGGAAAGTGATCTTGTTGTTCTACAACTTCAAGAAGACATGTAGATAATTACACAAGAAAATGTAAACACGCAAAAGAATTGGCATGATAAAGATGATGCATGCAAAAGGCTGACTATTGAATTGTATCAACTAAAGGAACAGATGACAGTTCTCGAAGATAGAAATGAGACACTCAGAAGATACAATGAGAGCTCAGAAAAACTTGATGAGCAATTGAGGGCTCAAAAGAAGCACAAGGATCCCATACGACTTGGGTTCATTGGTCAAAGCAGCAAGGAAACCGGTGAGTCCTCTGGAGTGAAGAAAGGCAAGATGGAAAAGAGGGAGAAATCAACGGAAGTCAAAGGTAAGAAGACCTTCAAAACCTCTTGTCATCACTGTGGTAAACCGGGTCATAAAACAAATGACTGCAGAAATGCACCGATAAAACCTATTACTTCTAATAGTTACTGCAGAAACTGTTACAAGTATTGCCACAAGACTTCTGAATGTAGGTCTCGTGCCAAGAGTGTGTCTAGTGGAAGCAGGGGAAGCTTCAAAGGTTATTGCTATGCATGCAACAAGTTTGGACACAAGGCTGATGAATGCAAATCTAAAACTATGACATTTAGATCCCCACCGAGACCGATATTCCGTAAGAGGAATATAAACCCGAGCACAACCAACTGTGCTAACTGTGGCATACCTAGCCATAATAACTCCTGGTGTCATTCTCCTAAGAATAGAAGAGCAAACCCATGGAGAGCAAGTGGGATAACTTGTTACAACTGTAACAAGATCGGGCATTTGGCCAAGGAATGCAGGAACTGGTCAATGAACAAAAGAAGAGGATCAGTCAAACTGGTGACTAAGACCCTGTCTTCCAACCAAAAGGGCAACAAGGGAAAAGAGACTGAGAAGAAAGTCAAGAAGATTTGGTTCAAGAAGGAATCAAAGAGCTCCGCTGAGGAGAAGACAGAAGGAAGATCATCATCTGCTGATAGTGATATCTCTTCAGCAAACTTGAGCCGAACGGCTTAGAGGGAACTGGTAGTCCGCCTACTGTTCCTGGTAGAACTGGTGAGCAATGAACTCACACAATCAAAAAGTAAAACCGCAAGAAGTCACCGGTCTATCATATGAACTAGACAGGAAAGTGCTGACATCTCAACCGAGGTGTGATCAACAGGTAAATACATGAGAACCGGTTGTCGAAAAAAAGATTAGGTAAGGTAATTAATGCTATAGCCGTTAACAATAGTTACTGTTTGATAATTACCGTTATACCCTAAATCTATACAAGGGAAGGATGATTACTCTTTTCACTTTACTTTGCGAATTGTGATTTCTTACGATTGAGTAATCTTCTCTTGCTTTGATCTACGGTCTTTGCTAAGTAATCTTTGTAAATCCGATCAAGAGTTCTCTGTGTAAATCGGTCAAGATACGATGGCATCATCATCTTTTGTCGTCAATCTAATTCAAGGGAACCAATTCGACAGACCTGTTTACGACATCATGCCAGTGCAGAACAGAGAAAATGACATGACAGGTGTGCTATCAACGGTGCCTAATGGAGTTCTGTTGACTGAAGATGTTACGGCTTTCATTCACGCTAAGCAAGAAGAATTGGGTGAAACCTTCATCCAAAGCAAGTATCTCTCACTCTGCCATGATGGAAAGCTTCAGGATAAATATGTGAAGCTTGTAATGTCAGGATTGATCAATGAGGTCAGCTATCCAACCGTGTTTCAACCGGATTGGATAAGATTGGTTCTTAGTCGTGTGCACGAACCAGGGTTCTGGCTAGCATAATGCGGATGCACACTAATCACTAAGGAGGATTTGCGAAGGGTTACTGAATATAGCGACAAAGGGGAAGCTCTTACCCTTAGAACCATTCCAAATGCTGTTGTCGCAAGATTAACAAAGTTGAAGTTTGAGAGTCGGTTGATGACTGTCAACGACATAGAGGACGAAGGCGTTCGGTTCGCATTTGCGGTGATAGGGTACAAAATCTAGCAGTCGAGGAACATCAACAGTGTACCGAGCGAAGCTATACATGCCGTACACCAGATCATGCACGACAAGGCTCAGTATGATATTTGCGCCATGCTGAGAGGGCAAATATTTGAAAATTTGAAAAAGCTAGGGCTTGTGAAGAAAAAGTTTCTGAAATATGGAACTCTACTGGTATGTTTGTTCTTTTATTATCAAAATTTCTTTTTGCGCGTAGGAAAAGTAACCTGGTCAACAGAGAAACCGGTTATGATTCAAATAGGAGAAATGGCGAACAATCTAGGAAATCAGTTATCGAAAGTAATGACTGATTACTTTGAGGCCTTCCAGCTAAGAATGCATGCCAGGGAAAAAATTCCCTTGACTATTGTTGATTCATACAAGGATGAGGTGTGTTTTCTTGTCACCACCAACCACTGCATTATTCAAGCTGTGGAGCCAAGAACTGAGTACGCACCGGAGATCGGTTATGAGATCTCCACTAAGATAGCCAAGGCATATATAGATGCCTTACAAGAGAGTGATCTAGATCTCTCTTCATACCGGTTTGGGACTAATGAAGAAATTTTGGAAAATATGAAGAAGTCTTCAGTAAAAGAACCCAAAAAGGTATATGTGAAGAGGTCTCCCACACCGAAGAAGAAGAAACTAGTAACAGAAGAACCCAAGGTTCAAAAGAAAAGAGCACAACAGGTGTCTAGCAAGCCAGGGGAAGAACAGGAAGAAACAGAGACCGAAGACAAATCCTCTTCTCCGAAAGAGGAAATATGCGAAACCGGTGAAAGAGGATGTACCGAGAGGAAGGAAACCTTCAATTGATGAATTTGTGAAAGGATTAAAAGAGATAGGTGGAATAGGATCAGTCGGAAGGAGGTATGAATTGGCTAACGAAGAAGATAGGAGAAAAATAGAAGAAGCTATAGTTCATTGTATTCATAAGTTCAACCTTTCTCCTACTGAACTTCACAAGACCATACCTGACGATCTCCAGGAGATTCTAGAAGCAAGATGGAAAGTTTCGATTGAAAAAGAAAGAGAGATGAGAATAAGGGCTTTGCTTGAGGTACAAAATCATCTAACTCTGGACGAAGCAACACAACAAGCAGAGCTGCACAAGTAAAGTTTCACAATAAGAAGAATAAGTCAGGTGGTTATTGGAGATGTGGACAAGGTTCATGGAGAAGGAGTTGCTACTTGGAAAACTCTTCTTCAGCGACAACACTAGGCAAAAGAAGAATGCCAGAAAACCACAAAGCCACCGGTGAAAGATACCGGGAAAGGAAAGGGTATATTGGGAGTTGAGCCATTGGTCAAAAGAAAACTTGCAGTAGAACCGGTGATTGTTGGCATCACTGATGATAAAGCTGATGATCTGACTTCGCCAACTTTACTGGCATCCCCAATAAAAGGTAAGGCTCGAACACTGACTGTAGATAACATTGTTGATGAAGTCATGGAATTTGGCGAGGTATCAAATGCAGCCAAATGGTTCAGTGTGTTAGTAGAAGAGGATAAGCAAAAAGTAGAGGTTGCTTTGTTGGAAACCTTCCTAGATTTCAACAGAAGTCCTAAAGATTATAGGGCTCAATTTCCTCCAGAACTGAACCAAGGAATTATGGCTAAATGGTGAACCGGTTTGGCAGCCAACAATAGAATTACAAAAGAAACATTGGCATAGGTGAAACTAGGTCTCAGTGAAGAGACAACTAAACTTCTAATGGAGGAAGTGTCAATGAATTTGGATACAAAGAGTAGAGTCGCCAAGATAATCAATGGATATGTAAAGGAGGTACATAAAGAAACACTTGAATTTTGGCAGACTTATGACTTTAGTACTTTGAAGACAACAGGTCCACAGGATGAACTTGAGAAAGAATTAGAACCACTGGCTCAATTCACTGCTCATGAACAACCTTCAACCGGGGAGCAACAAGTTCCAACAGAAATGTTCACAACTAGTGAACAAGTAAATCTGGGAGAACAAGTTCTACTAGAGGAACATGTACTGGGAGAGTCATTAGACAAGATGACCACTGAAAAAGGGGTAAATGAGAGAGAAACTACTGTGGATAAGCAACATGCAGATGAGGAGCAGCATATCGAGCCTCCACCAGAAGTAGCAGTAAATCCTGAAGCGGAAGCTCCACCGGAAGAGCAAGTACAACAGCAAGAGGAAGTTCATCAGGAAGAAGCTCATCCACAAGTAGAAGTACATGTAGAAGAAGAGGTACATCCTGAGGAAGTAGCTCAACCAAAAGGAGAAGTGCATCAACAACAAGAGGTGCAACATGATGAAATACCTCAACAATAGGAAGTACCTGTCAACACTGAATAGGAAAAGCTTGTGAAAGAACAATCGGAATAGGAAAAGAGTCAGAAGGAACCGGTAGCTATTCCAAGCTCATCCTCATCAAAGAGGAAACTAAATTTTGCAACCGAAATTGAAGCTAAGAGAAGCAAAATTAGTGAAACTGTGGTTGACATAAGCAAGATGTCAACTAGACAACTCAAAGAGCTCACTAAGAGGAAACAGGACATGGTCCTCTCTAGTGTAAGGAACATCTTGTACAACTTTGTATCAGATGTAGACATTGATGAAGATGAACCTGTTATTGATCAATTGGAAATATTGGCACAAGCAATAGGAGAAGATGTCACTGATCCAGAGACAATAGCCATTGATCATTATGAGAAGAAGCGAGTAGAAACTCTACATAAACAGGTTGAAGAATTAAAGACAACTGTATCTTCAAATACAAGAGTACTCTAGCAACAGATACAGGAAGGAGGTTGTCTATTCACAAGGACTTCAAACTTTGAAAACTTTGTTCAGGATATCACTGAAAAGACATCCAAAACCTTAGAAGAAATAAGGATTCTTTCATCCAAGTTCGATGTAAAGAACACATCTGCAACAAAATACAACAGAGAAATGACCAGTCTTGCTCTAATAATCAGAAAAGCTTCAGAAGAGAAGACAAAAAGAATTCAAGATCTCATTTGATTCCAATTATTTCTTGCCCCTACATTTGATCTCATGCAAATGACAGCAACCGAGGCAAAAAACCTGATCAAGGAACCGTACTACAAAACGGTAGAAGACATGGAAAACATAATCGTATCATTGCAAGCAGCACAAAAAAAATTGGAGCATGTCACGGGTCTATGGAATCCATTTCTTCAATCAGCAAAGAAAATGTATAAGGATATCTTCACAAAGTTACAGATATAAAATGAGTCATTCAAGTTGTAACAACCCTTTGTCCTATGTAGGCAAAAAGGGGAAGAAGATCAAGACTCAGAGGAGATTAGGAAACCGGTAAGCAGATACAAATACAAAGGAAGAAAGAAGAAGAAAATAACAGTATCAGATGAAAGACAACAGACAGCACCGGGGAAGTCTACAAGATAGGGAATGTAAGGTGATGTTTTGCCACCAATGCGAAAGGAGAAGATTGTTGACATATTTAAGTTGTCATTGGTTAAAGTTAAAGGCAAACATCAATCCCACCGGAGCACTGGTAGACTAATCATACTCTTTAATATGCACCGGTAGACCAAACAGAGTGTTGTAAGACATACAGGGAGAATGTTTACAACCGGTCTAACAAGACATACAAGGAATGTATGACCAACCAGGTATAAGTTTAATACCAGTCGACTGCATGATAATTCGAACTGGATTATGCGGAGCTGTCTCAGTTAAAATTGGATTATACGGAGCATTCACAGATGAAATTGAAGTTAGTTTTCTTTTAACTAGAGTTAGCTTTATTTCATCTACGGGTGTTTCATGGTAAACTCAAGATTGTTTTGCAAGCTTTCTTGCATGCATGATTTATGGGTGAGTTTACAGCTTGGCGGAACTATGAGAAGTATTTTTAATAAGAATAATGTCTTATAAATACAGGTCGTAGTATACATAGGAGGTGTTTTTGAATGTTGAGAGCATATAGAGCAGGAGAAGGAAAATCTTCTGAGAAGTGAAAGACAGAGAAGGGTTCAACAACCAAGCAAAGCAAAAGGATAACAGGTATGGTCTGATCAGACAAAAGGTGTCATAATAGATCATTGCTTTGAATTGTAAGAGCAGATTCAAATCCCTCAGTCAGGGTGAGCCTTAACAGGTTCTTGTATAAATCCCTTCACCAGGTAACATCTTAATTGGTGTTGGAAGTCCTTTCACAAGGCAAATCTTAACAGGGTCAAGATCCTAAAGGTCTTCTACCAAATCCCTTTACCGGGTAGCACTCTTACAAGTGCTTTGTAAGCCTTTAACAAGGCATCTTTATTATTGCAGTAGTAAAGTTGTGGGTTCTGTCCCACCGTGGTTTTCTCCTTCTAACTGAGGGTTTCCACATATATATGCTGTGTTGACCTGTGTGTTTCTATTTTTGGTTATGAGGGTTGATTATATTCTGTTAATTCTGAAAGAATATATATAAAAGGTTTAATTGGAATAGAAATTGTATTTACTGATTCACCCCCCCCTCTCAGTAACCGGTTAGGATTAACAAATACTATTGATCAACTAATCAATGAGAGACTTATTACTAGACCAAATCTTTTATGCATTGAGGTTTAGTGCTATATTGCCTAGACCCAATCAATTATACATTCGATGGTAATTATTGGAAGCGATTAAATATAAAGTCAAAAAATAGCGACTTGTATATTTCACAAGTCTATAGTTAGTCATCATTTGAAGGCGCAATGATTATTAAACTATCGGTAGTTACAATAATTAACATGATTACATGTATAGAGACAACTTTTAGTAAAACAACAATATTCATGAAGGGATGAAATTAGTGAAGAGAGACATTGATGAATGGACATGAGACATGTCTCTTGGGGAGCAACTTATAATTCCATTTTGCAAGATATAAGAATACACCCAAAACTCACTTCAGAATCATCAGATAGGAGAGTATATAAATAGGTTGGGTACGGATCACGTGGAAGGATGAATATAGAATGGCTTTGGATGATTAGAAAGATCATAAATTATTATTTATTCATATGATAGGAGTAAGTGAAATATATATTGGATACTCTTCAGAAGGAAGAAATGATAAAATGAAACAAAACATATGTATCGCTGGCAAGCACCTGTGAATTAAATACTTATTACCAAATATTATATTTAAATTCTATTAAGGATAAAGAACTAGTATATTGTCTAATATTTATAATTTATATTATATACATACTAATTTGTATGACTACCTTCAATATAATTTTAGGAGGGAGTCAATGTTGAACCTCATCTTGTATATGAGGAGGAAGTGTAAGTAAGAGGGTATAAGGGTGCCATCTAAGTAGGCCACCTTGGTGTATGTCAAAGTCTTGCCACCAAGGCCAAGAGGGTCAAAGTCTTGCTCTTAGGCTTAGATTGGATAAGCTGAGGACCCCACTACGATCTTCTTATTGTTCCTACTACACTGAGATAATCAACTATAAGGGATGAAGCATAGATAGGAAGCAAGGAAAGCATCTCACTAAGTAGGCCACCTCGTGTGGATGTCAAAGTCCTACCAGCGAGGCCAAGGGGGCCAAAGTTCCACTCTTGGGCTTAGTATTGGGGTTGGCTTGGCCAAACCTATCATGACTCAATCCCTATGTTCAAAATTTGTTCAATAGCATAGAGAGATTGCATTTAAGTTTATATATATTAAGCTAACTAACATTATTAGCCTGTATAGATATATGTATGAAATTGTGT
The DNA here is from genome assembly GCA_027943335.1 of Chamaecyparis obtusa. NCBI lineage: Eukaryota > Viridiplantae > Streptophyta > Pinopsida > Cupressales > Cupressaceae > Chamaecyparis > Chamaecyparis obtusa. The sequence goes on along the minus strand of BSBK01000743.1, from coordinate 655,416 downwards.
TCCTTATGAGATTACAGGGTTTGTAATCAAGAGCATAATGAAGAAATAATTTTTTGGCTTAATCTAGAAGGGGACATTACATAACCAGCAGCCCAAAACATGGATTTTGCAAAAATCCATCATGGTTTGGTGGAAAGGCCTTACTCAACAAAATAATGAGAACCAATAGAATATAGTAATGCATGAATAATATCTCTTTTACTCAATTCTAAGGAGGATAAGCCCTAGATGCATTTGCATGACAATTTTGGTCATTGGTTTGTTGAAAATGCATTTGTACTGTACACACACACACACTATTCAGAACATTGTTTTCTTGTGTTCCACTGATTGATAAACTATGTCCAATTTTTGTTCAGCTACTTGAAACATCTTTGCAATTCAAGATATGCAGAATTAGACACTTTCTTTCCAACTCAAAAAAGCTAGCTAATAAAAATAGGGACAAAGGGGATGAGCATATATAGTGTATTAATCTTCACATTTGTCTCACAAATCTTGTTATCTGTGTTTCTATATAAACCCTATGAGATATATTGTGGTTTGTGCTCTCTCTAATTTGTACTTCTAATGCAAGCATTTCGTTGACTGACATTAGTATTGATCCTATTTGAATTTGAAGGCAACTGTTGGAATTTTTGCATTTATTTTGTTGGCATACAGGAATTTCCTGGATACATTGCCTACACAACTCCAAAATTTTTCACGGATGATTGGCTTAACTTATATCTTGACAATTTTCGCATGCATGGCTTTCAAGCTGTAAATAAAGGCAGTGAAAGTGAAGTGTCATGCTCGGATTATCGTTTTGTATACATGGGCCCTAAAGGTATTTTCGAAATTATATACTTGTGTTCTTATGTCAATTTATATAAGGTAAATGTAGTTTTTAAGATTGTAGCCAAGTGAAATAAATTACTTTTCAATTGTAATCAAGATTCAAACACTTGCATCTGTAAATTGGATAACAAGAATAGAACAGTTAGATAAAGTGTAGATGTTGGTGTCAGTGTGCAGGCGGATTGTGCAGATCAGGTGCTGGTGTGGGTGTGACCGTGTGACAAACTTCCAAAAATTTGGGATTTGAAGGATTGAAAACACACATGTGCACACAAATACATATACATATATAACTGCATTGCTGTACATATTTATGCCATACATAGGTATATTGATGTACAATAATGCATAAATAATTGTGTTAAAACATTACATCAATACATATGGTAGCATAGTTATGTAAAATGATATTACCAAATTGGGATGGGTCTTGTGCAAATATGTCGGGACCTGGATTTTTTTGATTGGCTGAATTTGTCTGATTCAAACCAGGTTTTCAATTCTCATGTAAACTTTACCTACTCTGTTTGAGAATTTTGAATTTCCAATTTTTTTGATTTCTTGATTGAATCGTTTTTTCGAACTCAGAAACTGTATGAAATAAAACTTTCTCTTATTATAGTAGACATATATTACATAGTTATCTTCGAACATTTTGGCACATATTAATGTCTCACACTATGTAGGAGTTGAACAAATCATTGTTCTAGTATTTTTCCTTTTGAGAAATTTTCTCATGTTGCAGTGAAAAGTGACGGCAAAGTGTAGGTTTTGCAAGTTTCAATACTTCATAAATTTTTTTCATAGTTTCCAAGAGATTGGTATTGGTTCTCATACTGGTAGTAGACTTTAGAACATCATTTAAATAAAGTAAAGACCCTCACTTGGAAACATCTATATATATTAAAAAATATAATTATACATCATATATATTTAAAAATGTGAAATATGAAATATTATAATAAATAATAATTATAAGCATACGTAAATATTGGAAGTTTGAGTGATTTTAGACAATTATGGGTTTCACTAAAGCAGCATACTTTCTCTTTGTATTTTGAAGATTTTTAATATTTAATATAAAGTGGCAGTCTACCTTTTTAATATTTACAATAATATTTTGTATTTTGAAGATTTTTAATATTTAATATAAAGTGGCATTCTACCTTTTTAATATTTACAATAATATTTTGAAATAACAAGTGTGGTTTTCGATATTTATGATATATTGTTTTTGTGGAAACATGAGGCTATTCATCTAGAGATAGAGAAGGCTGCTCTTTTGGATAGAGAAGGAGAATATGGACACACCTTGTGGGCTAGGCCTTGGCTCCGTGAATCAATATGAAGTTAATGAAGTATATTAAAGCAAGATCTTGTCGATTTTTGTGAAGAGCCCAATTGGCTCTCAATATCAAACTGGCTCTTTTCTAATTTAATTGCAATTTGTTTTTTGTGTATGTTCAAAACATATATGAATTTTATTGAATTTCCAGAATTTAAAATAGTGTCAATAACAATTTCAATAAACTCTGATAATTTACCAATATAATTATTGATCATGAAAGAGCTTGAACATGGATTAAGCAATAATCAAGTGTTTATTTTTTGCACCTTCTATGAAGACACGCTGCATAATAATCAATTCAACATTCACCAAGACTGAAACGCAGCTAAGGAAGGATTGATGCCAGCTGCAAATGATTAATTCAACCCTCAAGAAATGACACGTTGTAATGTCCCCATTTTTAATGAATTAATTTTAATTAATTATTGGTCCCAAAATTTAAATAATAATAAAAATGGACCTTTAATTAATAAAAGGGCGCCCATTTTTATTATTATTATCCGTAGGTGTTTGCCGTGTCGGCATTCTTTTGTAAACCCTCGGGAGTTTCTCCGAAGGGGTATTTATGACCGGCGTGTAGGATGTATTTTTCATGTTGAGATTTGTTATTTTATTGGTATTTGCGAACTCCTATTGGGATTCTGCTGGCTGCCATTTTGGAGGTGAAAGATCCTCCCTAGTTTGTTTATTGCAGTTTCGGTGGTTCATAGCCACCCTAGTCTGCCGTTGGGAATATCACTCCGATATTTCACTCTGCGCCAAAACTGTTGTGCTTTGTTTGTTTCGGATCTGGCAACTCTGAAACATCATTTTTGTATACATCTTTGACAATTAATACAGCTTGTGGTATTGTGGATACTTGACATTCATTGTTCTAGTGTCTGTAGTAATATTATTGTTGAATTTGAATTACTTCTGGGGTCATTATTACTTGTTGCAAGTGCTTGTTTCCAAATTGTGTGATGATATTGAAGTCCCCTACGGAAGATATTAAATAGACTGGAGCATCTTGAAGTCTGGAATTTCCCCATCTCGGACACCATTCGACACTGTACGAGGCTCATACCTCTGCATACGTCCCCCCAACAACTCTTGTAAGGTCTCCATCCTTCCACCCATCCTTTTGGCATTCTCCACCATCCCGAACGGCCTTAACATTACCTCACGATACGGTCCTCCTTCCACAGCCACCGTACAACCCATCCTCAGTCATTGTACGACTAGAGCATAGCCACCGTACGCCCCTGCACATAGCCTCCATAGGGCCATATCAAACCCACCATACGCTCCCACACATAGGCCTTGTATGGCCACACCAAGTCCACCGTACACCCCCACAAGGCACCGTACGACCATAGGCTTGCCACCACCGTATAGCCTGAACATCACCGTACGGCCTCCTGTCTCCCACTGTATGAACCCCTGCACTCACCGTACGACCACTCTTAGCCATCGTACGGACCCTCCCAGCTACCGTATGTTCACACAGCCACCGTATGGCCTCTTCCAACCATCGTGACAACCAGTATTTGTCGCATCAGCATATTAGACCCTGTACAACGAATTACAGAGCCTTGAGGTGGAGATCGTAGATTGGTACATTACACACGCAACACCTTGGGAAAGGAGATGCAGCTGCCTGAAGAAGTCACGCAGCCCCTAGGTGAGTAACTCCAGCCTTTAAAAATAGACGCAGCCCTTTACCAATCATTAACGTAGCTAAGGAAAGAACTGCAACACCAATAACAGCTCGCAGCTCTTAACTTAAACGGTACGTCACTTATCAAATCAGTACGGCAGCAGATAAAATATGTACTGTTCACCTCATACTCATGCTTAGAACAAATCTGTAGATACACCATGTAAATTTGATCCTAACTCTTCAAATCTTGCAAAGAATTCAATGTTTTCTCCAAACATTGAAGACCAAACACAAACCTTTGTTCTTCCTCAAGAATTATGATTTCTCTCTCCAAGACACACTTTCAACTTTTCAATTTTTAATCAAAATGACATAAGGTAGAGAAATTTGATTTCTCCCTTGGCTTTATAATGCAAATTGGAAGTCTTCTTTAATACACTTTTCATTAAGGAAACTTCATTAACACACCATTGAATTATAACATAAAAGTATATGAAGTTATTAAATTAAAATAACTTAATTTAATAACCTTAATTAAAACATGGTGCAACTGAATCTCTTTGACCACAACAGACTGATTTCTGACAACAGTATCCTGAGCTCACACTGCCCTGCCAAAAATAGCAACCACACCAAAATAGATTTACTAGAAGTCCCTCAAACTGGAGATTCTGCATAAGAAGCTCTGAATCATCTGAAACCACTACACAAACGCTCTGCTAAACATAGCAATACCAAAAATACCACTTACTATAAATAGTAAGTCTACCAAGCTAACCCCAACGAAGAGCAATCCTGACATTCGAGATCTCCAGAGTGGAAACCAACCACTGGCTCTGCCAAACGACCCCCTCTGACAACTTGATTACCTTACGAGGGTCACTGAAATAAGCTAATCCCAGAGGCCTGAAATCGGGGACATTACAGTCCTTTCCCAAGATTGCTTGTCAAGCAATCAAGAAAACCAATGCAACAACACAATCCACCCGGATCCCAAGGATGGTTGTGTAATGTCCCTATCATCACCAAACTCCAACAAAAATAACTCCATCATCAATAGTACAAATTGCAACGTCTGAGAAACTGAACTCAACACTCGAATTGATGATGCTGAGACAGGAACATCACATGGGAGTAACTCAACTATGAGTAAGTTACACGAAAGCAACTCAACCGACAAACTGGACTTGCCCCCAGTCTGTGTGCCAACTAAACTATCATACCAGTCATCAAATGGATGTACTGATGAAATTTGCAACTGGTAGATATCTTGAACATGAGGATCAAAATTAAAACTGTATGCACTCCTCGCTGTGTACACCTCTATAAACTGCTCAGCAAAATCTAACTGGCATCCTGTAAAATTTGTTTGATAACCCGATGTACTAATAAGATCCCAATCAACATCATCATCCTCACTCATCACCTGAAAGAGATCATCACTGAACTCAAAAAATGGATTGTCATAAGACATAGTGACATCCATATCAAATAAAGGATTGTTCACAAAGTGAACTGCTCTCGCCTGCTGCTTTGAACTAGGTAACTGAGAGCTGTGAGAGACATGATGTGTAACTTGCTCTATCTGAATGAAATCATGCCTCTGTAACGCCTCCCTATCTATTGCACAAAAGGATATAGTGCATAGACTCCCCTCAGCAAGACCCAGTAAAACATACTCCCTGCCCTGGAACTCAAATCTCATTTGCATCGGGTTCAGGTTGAGGTGAAACTCCTTGATCTCCTGTATCCACTGCATCCCTAACACTACATCCATCTCTCCCAAATCTAACACATAGAAATCAGATACCAATTCGTAATCACCAAAGAACAACGAGAGATGATCGATGCGCCTGGTACAGGTAAGGGTGTAGCCATCTGCCACCCGGACTCGAAAACATGCAAACTCCTCTAACTGAAGTCCACACTGACTAGCAACTCTCTCATGAATAAAATTGTGTAGCTCCAGTGTCCAACATAGCAATGCAGGGTTGTCCTTCCACTAATCCCTTCAGTCTGAAAGCAGAGGGAAGTGGTACAACAGTGGACAACACTATGGGTGATAGTTTGGCATCATGACCAAACTCTGTATAAACGTTTTGAGCCTCATTCGACTCAGAACCAGCTTGCTGATGTGAAGATTCAGCCTCACTCTCACTCGAATACACCCACATAGATCAGTTTGCCCTTCCCTTAGGTCTCATAAGGAAAGAATGCTCTCACACATAAGGCTCTTTACACCAATAGCAAAGTTGCCTCCTCAAATCCTCTCTAGTAGCATCATCAAACCTACTTGCAGATTTCTTCCTGTCAACAATTGGTGGGGGTACCTCTTTTACAGGAGTGATAAAAGGACTAGGAGTAGACTTGCCTCGTGAAACAAAAGGCTCAAGATTTCTAGCTTTCTTCATCGCCTCCCGTAAAGTAGGTGGATCCAAGGACTTAACCCACCCTCTATATGACTCAAAGAACCCCTCTATAAAAAGCATGACTCTCCTCTCAGAGATGTCATAAACCATAACTGATAGACGTTGAAACTCATTGATAAAGGCCTCAAGGCCACCTATCTGCCTTAACTGAGCTAACACTTTGAAGTAAGTCTCAGGATCCTTCCTGTCAAACCGCTCTATCAGCCTGTCAACGAACTCCTAGTAATCAATGATCTGGTCATGTTGCAGAGACACTAGCCCATGGTACCACCAATCATGAGCTACTCCATCCAAATGAAGCACAACAAAGCGTATGGCATCCTCCTCAGACATAGGACGAAGTGATAAATATGTATCCAGCTTGTGAACCCAAGCCCTAGCTCTAGTCTTCCCACTTCCATCAAAGTGAGCTAGAGTCAATTTGCTGGTTGCCTGCTTAAGGTCATCCTATCTAGGCCTTTGTCTCGTGTCAGGAGCTGGCCTGCCTCTGGAATGCTCTCTCTTTTGTGTCAAGTACCTATCAAAATTCAGATTTCTCTTGAGTGCTTCGGGAAGAGCATCCCACTCTGCAAAGTGTGCTACCATGTCATCAACAAATGGTGCTGGCTCTGTCTCCACACTAACTGCATCCAACTCAGGCCTCAAGAAAGTAGGGTGTAGAGGCCTATCATATATGCTTGTATGGTCAGCTCTATAATCTTGCTTGACATCTGCTCTAGACCTATGCGAGCTGATTGAAGCACTCTTTGTACCTCTGTCTCTGGTACGATCACCTGGTAAAGATATATGCTGAAGAGTATCTGATAATTGTTGCAAAACATTTGCAACATGATGTTGACCTTCTGCTAAATTTCTAAAAGCGTCTCTGGCTTCCTTGTCAACATCATTGCCAATATTATTCTTGTTCCTGTCACTTGTATGATCAGCCTGTGAACCCTGTTCACTATCCTCTGGTGGGGGTGAAGCTCTACCCTTGTGGACATAATGCATACCAGGCACAAACCTTTTTGCCATAGCTAAGCCCTGATTACCTCCAGGCTGGCAAGATCAAAGCTCTGATACCATTGTGAAGAGCCCAACTGACTCTCAATATCAAACTGACTCTTTTCTAATTTAATTGCAATTTGTTTTTTGTGTATTTTCAAAACATATATGAATTTGATTGAATTTCCAGAATTTAAAATAGTGTCAACAATAATTTCAATAAACTCTGATAATTTACCAATATAATTATTGATCATGAAAGATCTTGAACATGGATTAAGCAATAATCAAGTGTTTATTTTTTGCACCTTCTATGTTCTATGAAGACACGCTGCATAATAATCAATTCAACATCCACCAAGACTGAAACGCAGCTAAGGAAGGATTGACGCCAGCTGCAAATGATTAATCCAACCCTCAAGAAATGACACACAACACCTTGGGAAAGGAGATGCAGCTGCCTGAAGAAGTCACACAGCCCCTAGGTGAGTAACTCCAACCTTTAAAAATAGACCCAACCCTTTGCCAATCATGAATGCAGCCAAGGAAAGAACTGAAACAGCAATAACAACTCGCGACTCTTAACTTAAACAGTATGACACTTATCAAATCAGTACAACAACAGATAAAATCTGTACTGTTCACCTCATATTCATGCTCAGAACAAATCTGCATATACACCATGTAAATTCGATCCTAACTCTTCAAATCTTGCAAAGAATTCAATGTTTTCTCCAAACATTGAAGACCAAACACAAACCCTTGTTCTTCCTCAAGAATTACAATTTCTCTCTCCAAGACACTTTCAACTTTTCAATTTTTAATCAAAATGACATAAGGTAGAGAAATTCGATTTCTCCCTTGGCTTTATAATGCAAATTGGAAGTCTGCTTTAATACACTTTTCATTAAAGAAACTTCATCAACACACCATTGAATTATAACATTAAAGTATATGAAATTATTAATTTAAAATAACTTAATTTAATAACCTTAATTAAAATGTGGTGTAACTAAATCTCTCTGACCACAATAGACTGACTTCTGACAATAGTATCCTGAGCTCACACTACCTTGCCAGAAATAGCAACCAGACCAAAATAGACTTACTAAAACTAGTAAGTCCCTCAAACTGGAGATTTTGCATAAGAAGCTTTGAATCATCTGAAACCATTGCACAGACGCTCTGCTAAACATAGCAATACCAAAAATACCACTTACTATAAATAGTAAGTCTGCCAAGTTAACCCCAACGAAGAGCAATCCTGGCATCCGAGATCTCCCGAGTGGAAAACAACCACTGGCTCTGCCAAACGGCCCCCTCTGACAACCTGATTAGCTTACGAGGGTCACTGAAATAAGCTAATCCCAGAGGCCTGAAATCAGGGACATTAGAATTTTTCCTCAATTGTTTATTGCTCTATTTGATAAAATACATACATGATTTAGTAATAGAGGTGACAATGCATACCAGATGCAGTAGTAAAATATATCTTTTTTTGCACTTGAAGGGCTTGACAGATGCCAAGAAGAACTCAACCTGTCAACCAATTGATGTTTATAACTATCCAAAGCCGACAAACACTCAAGACAAACAATTAATACATAGTCGCATAACCAATATTATTGAAACATATTTATAGACATTGTGCATTGGCTACATCATCCCCTTCCATGAGAAAACGTTGTGTTTTAGACGAGAAGCAAATGTCATGTGACATTAGGAAAGACTTTCCAAACTGATGATGATATTGTGAATAGGGACTTGTAACAAACATGAAGTCTTCTTTGCAAACTTGGACTTATACTGCGCTTGGAAAATCAAATGAGTGCAAGGGGTTTGGGGGCAATGTCCCTATCAGGGTCAAGGGGTAGTGCCCCTAGTGGGGTTGAGGTGTAGCACCACTCATAGGGTCCCCAAAGCAGTGCCTTGGGTAGGCCTCTTTGTCATAATATAGGGTAGGGGTGAGGAGTGGAGCTCCTGTAACTAAGCCCAAATTAAGCCCTTCGAAACAATATAGGTATTAATGGCAGACATAATTTTGATGATTAATTAAGAGGCACAAAGCTATGCTAACAAGCCGAAAAGTAGAGATTTTGGAGTGCTTAGCCACCATATGATTTCAACCAAGGATTGAATTGCTTGTCATACACTCCCTAAGATGATGTTTAGTGTGATCAACCACCTATGAACATTGTTGTACCCTATGTGTTGCGTGATGAAGAAATATCTCCCAAGGGTTCGTAGGGTGAGGAGATGATGCCGTGTGATGACAAGGGATGCTTGCCTCCATTCAAGTAAAAGTTCTATGCTAGGGGATTTGCTTTGCTTGATGGTGAAAAAAATAAAAATAATGTTGTATTTAATGAAAAAGCTCAAGTTGTATGGTGATCACTTGTCTTACACAATGAAAAAGATTAGATCCTACAATGATTTCTTGTTTTACGATGTGTTGCGAAGAGAATGTTTTTTGTACGATAAATTTTTTTTGCCAAGTTGTATAAAGAATTCATTGTATGTTTTGAGGGTTCAGATTCACTAGTCGTACTATAGGGAGTGGAGGTAGTATAGTGTGAATAAAATGCTTTCGAGGGCGAGCAAACCGCATGGTGTAATTGTTGAAAAACAAGGATCGTATATAGAAAGAATCTGAATGCTTACTATTGCTTGATATTGCCGTTGTGATTGATATCAACCATATAGAATAAGCATCCTTTATAAATACACTAATAGGTAGTCATATATACGTAGAGGTGTGACTTTCACAATAGAGTCATAACTCTACATATATGTAACTATTAATTAGTTAAGCATAACTGATTCATTTAGATGGTTATGTATATTAAATACAATTATACACACACATTATACACACACACACACACATGTGTGTGTGTGTATATATATACACACACACACACAAACACATATATATAGATATTCCATCAATTAGATCGATGCTATTCTCTAACACTCCCTCTTAGCGAGAGGAGATTGATATTCACAAGAAGTGAGTGTTGTTGAAATCCCCGACTTAGTTCGGAACTAGATTTCTTTTAAATAACACATAACCACTTTGAATCAGGATTTCTGGCATAATACGGAACATAATTCAACTTGATAAGAAATTTATCAAAATCTCCGACCAATTCGGAATTGGATTTAATGATAAATATAGGTGTCAAGATATCTGGCGCAATCTGGATCAAAACTTGAACCATTCGTTATCACGATCCCCGACTAAATTCGGAACTGGATTAGATGATAACTTACACACAACTTCATATCAAGATATCCAACACAACTCGGGACATCATCATGATGTACTCATCTTGATAGAAGAGTTATCGCAATCCCCAACCAATTCGGAACTAGATTTAGCGATAACAATCAAGATATTCGGCGCAATCCGAATCAAATCTTGATTTACATGTTATAATCCCCGACCAATTCGGAACTGGATTTAACAACTCAAAATTCAGTGTTAGGAATAGTGACTACAATACATAGTCATACCTAACACTAGGTTAAGCTATTGTCTAAGTCGTCACCTAGCAACAGTAACCCTACACATATGAAAGATCCTCACCTTTCATAATATAACACAAAATGAATGAGCCCATAAAGTCACACATATTACATCCACCTTGACTCTTCTCAGAGGGTGGATCCACCATGGATCATCCTACAGAGTGGAAACCAAGGTTTCCACCTTAGACTTGTTTATCAAGGACAAGAATCATTTACGATACAAAATGATGGATCACTGAAGCTGAAAACTTCTTTTCAGCTAATGCTTTATTCCTCAACATACCAAGGTTATCTAAAAGTACACGATCTTCTTTCTAGTAAAAGGCTTGGTAAAAATATCGGCCGTTTGTTCTTTAGTGAGGATGTACCTCAACTGAATTGCATTTGTTTGCACTATCTCATAGTCTTGGTGAATTCTGAGCTTACTAAGTGTACACTATCTTGACATGATACACTCCTCTAACATATGGCCTTCTCACATGATAATGATCATAATTCTCTGCTACAATTTCTTGATTACTAGAGAACCAACAAAGCATGGTCTACTCCCTCTGAATCGAGATCCTCGAATGTCCATTGATGCCGATCCTTTAACTTCTCCATCTGTCACGAAGGCATACCCTATTTATATACTCAACTTAGTGTCACTGCAGGATGTCATTTCATACCTTCCTTCCTGAAAGAACCAATACGAATAATCTGAGTAGTCATAAGGTTACATCGGCTAGCATAAGATGCATTTTGATCTTTCCCAAGGCCACCATATTAACACTCCCTCTTGGACTTGAGGGAAGATAATAAAGACCTCTAGTATAGAATGCCTTAATCAGGGATTCTATCCACGTGCATCTCATCGGTGATTCTATCCACGAGCTCCCATTCCTATAATCTCAGAATTGTTTTGCCTTCAATAGTGAACTCTCTCTCAATCAATACGATTGAGATTGTCACAAGTTAACTGAACCATATGCTCCCTTTGAAGCTCAAGTTCATCAACTTCTTGACCTCTTGAAAATGTCAGACTTTCTCTGAATCTGAATTTCATATGCTTTTATCCTGAAAGTATGTCAGAGATAGATTACAAATAGTTTATAAAGCTAAACTATCTCGTACAAGAATACAAATGATATAAGCATACAAGATTTATTATTTAATGAATTACAAATTGAAAATTCATATGCATTAATAAAGCATGGAATACTTATCTTAAATTTAAAATATTTTCAAGTATTTTCTTTCGTAAGGTGAGCCCATTAATACGATACTCGTACTTATTGTCCTTCTTCATAACATATCGGTTTCATTCTGATCCTTATGTTAATTTTCTTCTTTACAAAACACATCTCATTATGATAACTATCGATTAGATGTTGACTTCATACATTAACGAATACTTGGCATCAATGTTGTCTTCATTAGCAATTGCAACCTTCTTCATAAGTATCTGACAAGTCTTCTATTATAGCTGCTGATCAAATAAGCTGAGATAAGTTCTATAAATATCTGAAGTCTGATTTCTCACATCAAGTTGATCTATTAGATCGATCTCCTTTGTCAAATGGAATTCTTCTGCTTAGTCTGCTCTCAACATCTGAATAATACTCTTTTATTGTTCCTCTTCCTTGTTAATCTGATTTGTACAACATTCTAATTCGGATATAATGATATAGTACTTATTCCTTAGATATAATTGCTATTCTTCTATTCGATATATATGTTATTCATTTCCAATTGCTTTTACTCTGTCCTCCTTTAAATCTGCACGTACCCTGCTCATAAATTTTGTTGCGAATGATGTTACAAATTTGCCATTGAATCTCCTAGAATAGTTCTCTGTAGACCTGCTCCTCTGTAAATCTGTTCCTACCTTTACTAATTAATTTCCTGTACCTTTTAAGTTTTTTATTTTTTATTTAACTCAGGAATCTATTGTTCTCTTTCTATTCTGTTATATATACTCCTCAGATACATGTATATTTTATCCAGCCTGAATATTTTATCATGTTTCGAATGAAGTATATATATTAGATAGATAAGGTTCTCTATTTCCAATTATTGCTGAGAATGGCTGACTGTACTAAATTATATGCTCCATCAAATTTGTCTTTAATGATTCAATGATCTGCTGTTATAAGACCAAAGTGCTTTCCAATGAGTAGATATTATAAGACAAGCTCAGATTGATAATATATTTCTTTTGCTGATCAGAGTGTCTGCTGACTGAAACGTATGATGCTCTGAAAGAATTTGCAAATTGCATGTTTGTAAACAATAAGTCTTAAAATCTCTGACTGAATGGACTCCCTAAATTGCTCTTTGGCTTTGTGTGGATGGTGACTGTACTTTATATTTGTTGACTGCTGACTCAATGTCTTTTATATTCAACAATTTACTTTGTGCAATGGAGAAAATGGTGGACAGAATATTAGGACTCCTGACTTTATCCTAAGGAAATGCTGATTGAATGGTTTTATTGCTGACTGTGCTCTTGCCAAGTGCTGATTCGATCCTGAGGTCTAAACACCTTTAATCACTGATTGGATGGTTTTTAAGTCTGACGTTTCATTATATCAATTTCTACCTAGACACCATCGAAACTCCTAGTTTCTTTTTTTTTTTAAACTCTTCTTCACGTGGTATGTAATTGTTGACTGTATGGTGTGATTGCTGAATCCATTATCAAATCGCTGAGTAGATTATTAAATCCCTGCGTACATGCTAATTGACTGTATTGGATTGTCAAAATGTGATCAGGATCGTTTAATGATGCCAATCATGCTCAACGATAGTGGCCTTTAGGTATATGAGTTTAGTAATGATCGTGTTTGATGTTTATATGAGTAACGCTAAACATAATTTCACAAACACCTGACTGTGATCATTGTATTGTATTCTTTATCTTTGATTCTTTGCTATAGAGGCTTTGATACCATGTTGAAAAACAAGGATCGTATATAGAAAGAATCTGAATGCTTACTATTGCTTGATATTGCCGTTGTGATTGATATCAACCATATAGAATAAGCATCCTTTATAAATACACTAATAGGTAGTCATATATACGTAGAGGTGTGACTTTCACATTAGAGTCACAACTCTACATACATGTAACTATTAATTAGTTTACTGACTAATTAGTTAAGCTTAACTGATTCATTTAGATGGTTACGTATATTAAATACAATTATACACACACACACACACACATATAGATATTCCATCAATCAGATCGATGCTATTCTCTAACGGTAATTAATAACTACTTATAGCCGACATATGATGGAAGAATACAAGTGCTCAAGGGTGTGCCATATGGGGAAGGGACACACCTACTGTCGTATGGTATGATTAGCAAATCTCGTGAGCCACACAATGCTTTTATAAACACAAAGTTTTACAATGTGATTGATCAATGCTTTTAATTGATGTGCGATGTAAGATTGCCAATCATTACATTGCCGTATTTTAGAAGAGACTTGTTGTATGACAAGATGTAATGTCCCCAATTTTAATAAAGTATTTTAATTAATTAATGGTCCTAGAATTTAAATAATATTATAAATGGACCTTTAATTAATTAATAAAGGGACCCATTTTTATAATTGTTGTTTGTAGGTGTTTGCCGTGTCGGTGTTCTTTGTAAACCCTCGGGAGTTTCTCCGAAAGGGTATTTATGACCAACATGTAGGAAGTTGTTAGTATGCAATTTGGAATATTTTATTTGTATTGCGAATTCTAGTTGGAGTTCTGTTGTTCGCCATTTTAGAGGTGAAAGATCTTCCGTATTTGGTTTGTTGCAGTTTCGGTGGTTCACAACCACCCTAGTTTGCCGTTGGAAGTATCATTCCGATATTCATTGCGTGCTCCAAATTTGTGAAGTCTTCTATAGAAAACATTTGTATTTCTAAGCGATATCTATTTATGAAATTTGAAGTGCTATCATTATTTGAATATTTCTTCTGTGTCACTGGTATTATGACGACTAGCAATTTGGTGTTCCCTTTTGTGTAGTCTGGAGTATTATTGTTATTGAATCTTCCTCATATGCGAGTTCTCTTTGGTGTTGTGTTTCCGTGGTAATAATCTTTATTATTCCAAGTTCACATCTGGTGGATACCAAGTGTAGCTACCACGGAGCCAGCATAAACCATACGACCTAGTCATGTACCCCTCCCCACGTTGAAGGAATTACTCTTGTTCGACAGCTAATCTCAGAAGACCCATATGGCAAGAACTTACCATACGGTTGTACAACTTGCTATTGGCATCGTACGTCTCCTGCCATTGGCATCGTACGCCCCCTTGACTCCGTACGATAGACTTTCTTTTGATATTTTACTACAGACTTCTAGACACTGTACTACGTCCTGTGGTGCATTACTGTATGACACTTCCTTGTGTGCGTGTCGATCCTGCAACCTTTGCAAGAATACTAGAGGGGACATTACAGTGGTATCAAAGCTAGTGATCTTGCCAGCATGTTGGGATGATTGAGAGATTTTAGGATTTGGATCACACTATGGCGCCCAACAGCGATGGACAATGGTGGTTGAAGGCACTACAAAAGATAGGAAGGGAACTCAGTGATGGTATTGACCTTCTTCTATATATATTAGGAGTATGTTTGTATAAGGTGGACCAATCTTCAAGATTCGTACAGAAGATCCTTGCTCTGATTAAGGTCACCTTAAGACAACCCAGTTTGTTGAGACACCATGACAAGGAAATCAAGTTGTTAGTTGCAGCATGTCTAAGTGAGATCTTGAGAATCTCGACTCCTTGAACACCGTATGATGATGACACCTTGACAGTGATATTGCACTTGATTATTGACAACTTTCAGAGCATGGATGACATCAATAGTGATCCACTTGCGAGGAGATTTACCATATTGGAGATCTGCGCAAATATCAAAGTAAGTAATCTCCTCTTGGACCTAAGATTGCAAGATTTGATCCACAATATGTTTCATCATTTCATGGTCACGATAAAAAAACACCATGATAATAAGATTTTCTTTGCCATGGAGAATATTATGATTTCATGTATTGAGGAGATGGATATAATACCCCAACTTGTCATATCTATGCTATTGGTTGTTCGTAATCTAGAATGTATCCCTTCAATTGTGGCATGTAGATTGGTCAATAATTTATTCAAGCATAAGCATTGTGAAGAAAAATTAAACTCGCCTTTGCACAGGTATGAGGAAGTTGGTGATGACAATAAGAGTGATGCACTACATGAAGAAGATGAAGAGCCACATGCGGATATGCAAGAATATGTTGTTACCCCTACAAGTGGAGAAAACCTAAGCCTACATGACAAAAGCAAGGTTGAAGAAGATGCTTGCATGGAGCTTGTCTGGAAGACAACATTGATCAATCAGTTGCATTGAGAAATAAACACTACCAGTGATCCCATTAATGCCCCTGCATGACCGCATGAAGATCTTGGATTAGAGCTTTGATGTGTTTTATGATTGGCTTCCATGGGATGCTGATGACTTTGGGAATGGAAATGTTTATATGAGAGTGGCACAACGGAAGCTTGATGGAGAGTTACTCTTCACTGGTATGGTGGCAGTGCCGACTGATATGGGTATGGTAGCAGTGTCGACTAGCATAGTACTAGTGCCAATGGTGGTAGTGCCGACTGATACGGGTATGGTGACAGTGCCAATTGGCATGGTGGCAGTGTGGACTAGTATGAGTATGGTGGCAATGCCAATTGGTATGGTGGCGGTGACGACTGGTACAGTGTTAGTGTTGACTGACACGGTGGTAATGCTGACTTGCATTGTGAGAGCGTTGATTGGTACAATCGCTATGATGATTAATACAGTGACAGTGCTGAAGTGCAATGCGTTCTGTGAAAGCATTGGAGCCATGTTGATGCAAGACCATCACCCATTTGTGTTTGATAGTCAGAGACTCTTGCGAGTCATGCATGCGCTGACCAAGTTTAGGCAGTACCTTGTTGGAGCAAAACTTGTGCAGACGGACCACAACTGTCTAAGATATTTCCTTGAACAGAAGGACTTGAATGAGTGACAATAGAAATGGGTCTTGGTAGATTGGAAGGCACATCTGGTGGTTGAGTACTCCAAAAATTCTTTTGCGAGAAAAGTGATGGAGGAGACACTCGACCACTTGACATAAGCAATGACAAAGGGAGATTCACAATGGCACAACATAGGGCAAATGGTACTTCATAGAGAAGGCCTACGGTATAACATAGGGCTTACGGTACATCATAGAGCGCCTACAATGATGGTCCCAACCGGTGCTGAGAGGGGAGGGGTGAATCAACACACTAAAATTTGAAAACCAATATGATATAATCTAACTAAAACTGCATGCATAACAGATTCTATCACAGAAATAGCTATCACAAGATCAAAGCAATAGAGAACACCAGATATATCACGTGGAAACCCAAAGCGAAAGAAAACCACGGTGTGAGTAGACCTCACAAATTTTGCACTCTTCTGAAGTGCACCCTGTTAGGAGCCTTCCTTGTTAAACGATTGCAAACACATTGTTAGGTGCGACCCGGTTAAGGGATTTAAGAAATAAGGCCTGTTAAAGCTTGCCTTGTTAGAGGACTTTAGAACATCTACTCGATGTCACCCTGTTAAGGGATTTAATACAAGGGACCTGTTAATGTCTACCCAAATACTAGGATTTTGCTATTGCATTTGTTAGAGAGCAATAGAGGGTTTGATCTTTTAGAGATGGCTTTGCTGAGCCTGATAAGATCGTTGTGTTCATCAACTGAGAGTCATCACCAGGCACCACAGGTATGCTGTCTCCATATTGTTGTGCTTCCTTGCATACTCTTCTCTTCTTCTTTTCTTCACCTTTTCGTAGCTTCTTTTAGCGTACAGGTTCACTCTTTTTCTTCTTGGCAGAATGAAGGCAAAAGATATTCCTCATAGGCTAAAGAATAAATAGTCTTCTTGCTCTTCTCGCTTTTTTTGCATGTGCGACCTCCGTAAAGATCTCCTTCAGATCCATCATCCAGTTGAGTCTCAGTTCATAGAGGAAACACCAGATGCGTGCCGCATACTTTCCTTAACTTGAGATTCCGCCATGTTTTAATGCCGTAATTGTTGGCATTAAATCCTTCAATTGTGCCTTGCACCGATCTTCTTCATAACACAAAGTCTTCCGGATTTTGTGCAACAAATCTCGGTTGAAGAGTCACATAAGTGTTTGTCAATTGTGACTTTCACCGGTTCATCACTCTCGATGATATCTCACTGATTAGAGATGATCAGTTTACACCCTTAGGTACTGTACAGGTCTTTGTCATCACCTGCCACTCCTTTCTTTGTCTATCCGGCTTGGTTCCTTGGTTCTGGTTATATACTTTACCGGTCATTGCTTCGATTACCCCAATTACCGGTTAGTGACTGCACCGGTCACAATACTTCTTCTTGCTCAATATGTGTCACAGGTTTCCTAACCAGTCTCTCTTGTAAACTGCTCCTGTTTGAACAATGTTAACCTTAGACATCAATGACAACACCACTTTGCCATATACCGGTTACATTCTTACCGGTTAATGCTAACAATCTCTTCCTTTGGCATTGATGGCAAACACCTTATCGGTCCACGGTCTACATACCTTACCGGTTATAATCTCCCCCTTTGACGATAATGCCAAAGGTTAGTGAAGTGACTACCTTTTTCTGAAGTCTGCTCCCCCTTCGGGCAGCAGTCCTTTGTCACCAATCCAATTAAAGATGAGGCTGATTCCTTTGTTGAAGCTCAATGGATTGATGATCACCTTTGTCCTTTTATTGAAGATCAAGAAGGGGCACTACCCCTAATTTACCTCTGAGATTCTCAAAGGTACTCTTCGGTAAAGGCTTTGTGAATATGTCAGCAACCTGTTCTTTTGTCGGAACATATTCTAATTTTACTTCTTTATTTTGCACCTACTCTCTCAGATAGTGATACTTTATAGCAATGTGCTTTGTTTTTGAGTGCATGATTGGATTCTTGGATATATTTATTGCACTCGTGGTGTCACAGAATATTGCAATCGGTTCAGGTAACTGTTCTTGGATTCCTTCCAATATTTGTTTTATCCGGATTACCTGTGTGCAATTAATTGCTGCAACAACATACTCAACTTTTGCTGTGGATTGTGAAATGCAATTCTGATTCTTGCTTGTCCATGACACAATCCTCTCTCCAAGAAAGAATGCACCTCCACGTGTGCTCTTTCTGTCATCAATGTTACCAACCCAGTCTGCATCGGTGACCACTTTTATCTCGAAACCTCTTTTGTGAGGAAACCATAGACCGTATTCCTCAGCACCCTTTAAATATCTGAAGATTCTCTTCACTGTTATTAAATGTGTCTCTTTTTGATTTGCAGAGAATCTGGCCACAATGCCTATTGCATGTGCAATATCAGGTCTGCTGTGCACAACATACTGTAATTTACCAATCAATGACCGATACAATGTCTCATTGACTTCTTTAGCATCATCCTCATTCGATAACTTGCAGTTGGTTATCATTGGTGTGCCCACCAGTCTGGATTCTTCTAGCCCAGATGATTTAAGAATTTCCTTAATATACTTGGACTGAAATATGAAAATACCTTCTTTGAGCTGATGGACTTGCAGACCAATGAAGAATTTATAGCTCCAATCATGGACTTTTCAAATTCTTCATCTTTTCAACGAGGGCTTTGCTCATTTTGTCATCTCCTCCAAAGATGATATCTGTTATTCCTAACCGGTTATTGAGAGGGGGGTGAATTAGTAATTTCAATTTCTAATTGTTCTTTCAAACAAACAGATATTCTTGCTAATACATAAATTAAAAGAATATTACAACACCCTCGGCTAGAAGGAAAAAACCACGGTAGGATAGAACCCACAAACTCCACTATTGCAGTAATAAAGCTGCCGTGTTAGAGGCTTACAAAGCACAGGTAAGAGTGCTACCCGGTTAAGGGATTTGATAGAAGACCTATTAGGATCTTGACCCTGTTAGGGGTCGCCTTGTCAGAGGACTTAAACACCAGTGAAGATGTTACCTGGTAAAGGGATTTATACAAAGAACCTGTAAGGGTTCACCTTGATTGAGGGATTTTACTTATGCTTCAAAACTTAAAGCAATGATCTTATGATGACACTATCTTTGTCGATTCAGATCATACCTGTTCTCCCTTTCCTCTGCTTGCCTGTTGAATCTTTCTCTCCCTTTCACCTTTTGTGACTCTCTCTCCTCTCAGGAGATTCTGTTCTTCTGCTCTCTTTTGCTCTATGCTCTTGATATTCAACAACACTTCTTTCATGTCTTACGACCTATATTTATAAGAAATTATCTTATTAAAAATATATCTCATAGTTCCGCCAAGCTGTAAACTCTCCCATAAATCATGCATGCAACACCCTTGATTAAAAAACTTGCAAACTGATCTTGAGTTTACCTCGAAACGCTCGTAGAAAAAATAAAGCTAACTTCAGTTCCACTGAAAAAGCTAACTCTAGTTTAACTGTAAAATGCTCCGCATAATCCGGTTCGGATTATCATGCACTTAACTGGTGAAGAGCTTGTATCGGGTTAGTCATATGTTCCCTATGTGTATCCCATGACTGGTTGGTCCAAACCTTGACCGGTATAAGCGTGACCGGTTAAAGTACACCGCTTTCTTGCTTAGTCTACCGGTTCACAATTATGAGTACCGGTGTGATGTACCGGTGTTCCGGTGGGATTGATGTTTGCCTATGACTTTACCCATGACATCTAAGTTTATGTCAACAATCTTCCCCTTTGTCATTGGTAGCAAAACATATCAATACATGACCTGTAGACTTCCCCTGTAGATCTCCTTGTCTACCTGTAGCATATTCTGACACACACTATCTACTGATATCATCTCTCTCTTCTCTATTCTTTCATCTGCTTTGATCTTTGTCTCTAAGTTTACATATTCCCCTTTTTGCCTCCAAAGGACAAAGGGTTGTTACTCCTTACACCTGTAACTTATTGAAGATATCCTTATAAATCTTCTTTGTAGAATCAAGGAATGAGTTCCATACACCTGTTACATGATCTAAATTCTTCTTTGCTGCTTGCACTGAGACAGTTATATTCTCCATTTCTTCCACTGTTTTGTAATCAGGTTCTTTGATCAGTTTGTCTATATATGTTGCTGTTGTTTGCATTAGATCAAATGCTGGTGCACTGAACAACTGGAATCCAATAAGATCTTGGATTATTTTTGTATTGTCTTCTAAAGCTTTTCTCAAGGTGAGAGAAAGGCTTGTCAACTCTCGGCTATACTCAGTTGCAGAAGAGCTCTTAGCATCAAATTTTGATGTTAGAACCTTTATCTCTTTGTTGTCTTGTTTGTTCTCTCTGTTATATCCTTAACAAAGTCTTCAAAGTTGGAAGTCCTTGTAATCAACCTTCCAGCTTCCTGTATCTGTTGTTGTAGCTCCCCGGTTCTAGTAGATACAATAGCTTTGAGTTCTTCAACCTGTTTATGAAGAATATCAATCATTTTCTTCTCATAGTGATCAATTGCAATTGTTTCTGGGTCAGTGATGTCTTCCCCAATTGCTTGTGCTAGTACTTCCAATTGATCAATGACCGGTTCGTCTTCATGTATGTCTGTATCAGGTACAAAATTGTACAAGATATTCCTTACACTAGAGAGAACCATATCTTGTTTTCTCTTAGTGAGTTCCTTAAGCTGCTTTGTTGACATTTTGCTTATGTTAACAACTGTTTCACTAACTTTGCTTCTCTTTGATTCAAAATTTGTTGCAAAGGTTAGCTTTCTCTTTGATGAAGATGTACTTGGAACATCTACCGGTTCCTTCTGTCTACTCTCCTGTGTAAGTTCTTTTGTAGGCTTCTCCTATTCTTCAGTAACAAGCAACTCCTGTTGTTGAGGTATCTCCTCTTGTCGTACCTCTTCTTCTAGATGTACTTCCCCTTCTGGTTGTACTCCTTCCGGTGGTTGCTTAGTCTGTTGTTGCTCTTCAACAACATGTTGACCATCAAAAATAGTTTCTGCTTTATCCGTTTCTTTATCCGCAGTCATCTTTGCTGATGACTCTCCCTGTTCTTGTTCATCTAGTCTTGCAGATGTTTCAAGTTCGCCTGTTGGAGCTTCTTCTCCCAGATTAACTTGTTCACTTGCTTTGAACTGTTCAGGTATAACTTCCTTAACACTAGTGGTTCCCTGTTCATTGTCTGTGAACTGTACCGATGGAACCATCTCCTTTTGAGGTTCATCTTGTGAGATGTCCCGTGGACCTGTAGACTTAAGAGTGTTGAAGTCATACTTTTGCCAAAAATCTAAAGAATCTTCATACACATTTTTCCAGTCCATTTATGATCTTTGTAAACCCTCGGGAGTTTCTCCAAAGGGGTATTTATGACTGACATGTAGGAAGTTGTTAGTATGTGATTTGGAATATTTTATTTGTATTGCGAATTCCAGTTGGAGTTCTGTTGTCTGCCATTTCGGAGGTGAAAGATCCTCCCTATTTGTTTTGTTGCAGTTTCGGTGGTTCAGAACCACCCTAGTTTGCTGTTAGAAATATCATAACGATATTTCACTGTGTCCTCCAAATTTGTGAAGCCTTTTGTAGAAGATAAATTTGTATTCTTGAGCGATATCTCTTTGTGAAATTTGAAGTGCTATCATTATTTGAATATTTCTTCTGTGTCGCTGGTATTACAACAACTAGCAATTTGGTGTTCCCTTCTGTGTTGTCTAGAGTATTATTGTTATTGAATCTTCCTCATATGTGAGTTTTCTTTCGCGTTGTGTTTCCATGGTAATAATCTTTATTATTCCAAGTTCACATCTAGTGGATACCAAGTGTAGTTACCACTGAGCCAGCATAGACCATATGGCCCAGTCACATACCTTTTCCCACATTGAAGGAATTACTCTTGTTCGATGGCTAATCTCAGAAGTCCCGTACATAAAGAACTTATTGTACGACTGTACGGCTTGCTATTGGCACCGTACGCCTCCTACCATTTGCACCATACGCCCCCTTGACTTTGTACGACAAACTTTTTGCTGATACCGTACGACAGACTTCTAAACACCGTACAATGTCTTGTGGTGCATCACCGCACGACACTTCCTTGTGTGCGTGTCGAGCCTGCAACCTCCACAAGAATACTAGAGGGGACATTATTGTATGACAAGAAGAGACGTTAGTTGTATAATGTAAAAAGTGGCTTGTTCTATAATATATTTTGAAGGAGGCGAAAATTTGGCCATACAATATGCCGAGAGAGTAATTGTTTTGGCTATATGACTTGAACAAGCAGCACAATGTGGAGCAAAAGTGAGTTGTACAATGCACATTGAGCAAAATGATTGCCAGCACAACTAAGCTTGGTTGCATGTCATAATCTAGCCATTTGATATAATCGGCTATTTTATGTAATTATGCCTTTGATTATTTTCTCCCTCGATTGCTGGATAATATTTGGCCTCTTCCTTTCCTCTTTTTCTTTATTTTCTAAATTCCATTTTCTTTTTCTAAAAAATTTCAATGAAGTTGATTTGACTTGACCAATATTTGTACACTCCATTTTTAAATATTTTTCTCTTCCTAGCCTTAGATGTATGGTTCGTATTTTTGCATGCTTTAATTGATTCCTCTTCATTGAGAGTTGCAACTTCAAGAAAATTTCAAGTTGATGGAAATACTTCATATTCCTCCACATGCCAACAAAATAGGCCATCGAGAGAATTTGTTTCATCCTTTGAATATGATTGTAACTCCAGAATTTCCTTCTTGTTTGGTTCAATTGGATCCTTTTTTCTCCAAAATTCGAATTTGACGAGTTTGAGGAAGATGCTGCCTCATTAACTGCTTGATTCTTCAAATCAATTTTATATTTCTGACCCTTGTTCTCAATCGAGGTTCTATTCTTTTTCCACTTGTGATCAACTTTGGCTACAACTAACTACATTGACCAAACAATGCATCGTATACTTTTTTCCTTAATGAAATGACCACAAAGTTCAACTAAAGTGTTTGGGTTCCAATATACCTTTTGTCCCATGAAAACTCCAAATGGCTCAATACCTTGTTGATTTGCAACCACCAGCTGAAAAGTATGGGGCCAAATGGTCAGCTTGCCATGACTTCTTTAAGTTTCTTCTAGAAGTGCATTCATACCAGAGCCATCATAACAATTGTATTTGTGAGATTCCTATTAAAGTAATTTGTGATATTAATGGTCATGTAAGTAACTTTGTTTTAAGTTAGTTATTTTTTAGTAACTTTCTATTCTTTAAGTTGTTTAGTTAGTTCAATAACTTTCTATTCTATCTTTAGCTCTCAATCGTTTCCGTTATGGAAAGATCTTCTTGTAATTGCTTATTTAAGGAGCATTCCTCACCTTTGTTCAATATTGATTATCTCAATTGATTATCATTTCATGGTATCAAATTTTTGACCAATTTCTCCAATAAAAAAATTTGTAGTTTAATCACCTTAAATTTTTAGGAAATTTCTAGAATGTTTTGCCTAATTTTTTTAAAACAAAAATCGTAGGGTTTTTTCAGCAATTTTTTTTTATAGAATAAAATTCGTGGTTTTTTCTTGAACATTTTGTGTGGAAATATTTAGAAGATTTATTGCTTTCTTTTTTTTTTAATAAAATTGAGGGTTTTCTGTTTTTGATGATTTTTTAAAACAAAAATCATGGTTTCTGCAGATTTATTTACCATTTTTTTAAAACAAAAATCATGGTTTCATTTGTTTATTTAGTTTAGCAACTTTCTATTTTGTTTGGTTGTCGATCGTTTTTGTTATGGAAAGATCTTGTAATTTCTTTTTTAAGGAGTATTCCCCTCCTTTGTTTAATATTGAATATCTCAATCGATTATCATTTCAATTCCTTCCAAGGATGTCCATGTTCACGATCATTGGTTTTTTTGTCCAGTTGATTGTTAGTAACATTGGATCAATCACTTGGTCGCCCTGTAGCGGGGAGGTTCGGTTATTGGATCTTCATTTTCACCATGTCCTAATTGGGTTGTAGCATTCACCATCTCATTCTCCTCCAATACCATAACATTTCAAAGTTCAAGAACACTTTGGAAGAAATCCACTACTTTAATTGGTATAGTAGTACAGTAGTTTGAAGTACTTTCCTTGTAATATTTTTCTTGGATTTTAATTGACTTGTTATCGTACTTGCGTTATCATTTAAGTGGTGGCATTTCTTATCCATAGTATTCTCCACTTCAGCCCTTGCTTTACAGAGCTTTTCTTTTTTGTATGTGGCTTTGGGTGCATAGCCTTCTTTGTTTGTGCACGAGTAATGGCTAGAACTTCCTTTTGGTTGTCAATGTTGTATAGGTTGATGCTGACCTTTTGCTTTGGATATCTTGTGGCTTAATGGCCTCCAAGTGCACATCATTTGCACAATAATTTTGCCTTGCCCTACTTGTTCTGGTAGTCTCTTGCAAAATGTCACCATTCACTACATTGTCAACAGTATATGATAGGGTGTTTTTTGGGTCATATTGCATTTTATTTCGGCCCTCTTTGATTTTGATAATCGTTTGGAGATGCATTCTATAGCTTCGACATAATGGACTTGTGATGTCCCCATTTTAGCAGGTGTCAGGGACTTGGCATTTAGCCCATCATTGTGACCCTTGTGGGCTAATAGATTGTTTTGAGGGTCTCTGGTGGTTGAATTACTATATATAATAAGTCAGTGTTGGCTAGTTTCTATTTATGGCATGGCATTTTGGCGATTGTTTAGGCAAATGGCTTCTGCTCTTGAGATGGACTACCTAAGAGATTTTATGAGATATTGCTATGGTTGTTGTTTATTTGTTTATTAATTAAGTTATACTTAATTAATAAGCATATGAGCTTATATTAAAAGTGCCAAGTTATTTTATTATTAAAAGTGCATTAATGGCGCCTAAGTTGATGAAGGGGGATAATAACTTATATTATATTTATGTGGTTGTGTTGACTAATGAAGGGTGGTGCCATCATAGAGCGGGGGACTTTATTATTATTTTATTCATGGGTTGGTGGTATGATAATAAATTAATATTATTTCAAACTTTTGAATTGAACCAAAAAGAAAAGTCCTCATTTAAGTGAAAGGTGTATTGATGAAGCTAGCTGTTGGCGTGAGCTTGAAGCTACTGGTTCGATCTCCATATATGTAGCCTTTTGCTCATATCGAACGATCCATTGTTATTGCATCTTGGAATGCAATTGAGTTGCTGAGGGTTTTGAAATTTCTTCTCCAAGCTGAGAACGATTTTCTTTGCTTGAAGTTTGCATTTTGAACCAACATTCAATGTTGGTGAATTGTGCATTGTTTATGGGCTGCGTTGGGAATTCTTATGAGCTGGGCGATCATATATTGGAGGCAGCGATCCCAAATTTATAAGCTGCGATCTCTGTATTGGAAACAACAGCAGCAATACAAGGCTGCCTTTCATTATTGTGGACATTGGCATTGTTTGGAAGGCAGCATATATCATTTGGAAGGCAGCGTCTGTCATTGGGAAGGCTGCGATCACCATTATAGGAAGCACATTATATATAAGGAGCAGCATTTTTCATCTAGTGGGCTGCGATTTTGCCTTAGAGCCATCAAATCAACATAATCCAGGTTCTTATTTGCATTTGAGTTTGATATATATTTGCCAAGGCATTGTAGATATAATGCAACAAATAAAATAGTTTGCATTTGCATTGTTGAGCATTGTATTTATTTTCAAATTTCTCAATTGCCAAAAAACAAAAAAAAAGCATATATTCTCAAAAACCAATAAAACATTGCAAATTAAATTGTTCAAAAAAACAAAAAAATAAAATTCAATTTCTCAGCATAGTCAGTGAAAGATCTAGCAGGGCTCTTTACAGGACTGCTCTCCTTGTGTAAAGAGTACTAGTGTACTCATAGTCTTCAAATTGTATGTGCACTCTATTATTGAATGACCCATAAAACATCTTTTTAGAAGATTTACTTTTTGTGTGCACCTCGATTTTTTACTTAGTAAACCATAGTTCGTTACTTTGTTGGGTTTTTCTCCACCTTCAGTTCTTTCATATTTTGGAGCAAGTCCTTCCAGAGTGCTTGTACTGTTCTCGCTTCATTGTTATTGTTGACATCCAAACTTCCACCTCCCTCTGTTTTTTATTTACTACAAAAGGATATTTTATCATCACTTCCTATGTCCATCGCTCAATTCTAGTCCTCATAATAGGATGAGGGTGGTACTAGCGTCAGTTTTTTTCTTCATGACTGAAGTAAACCTTCAATGAACTACTGCTTTTTCAGACAATCAAAGGGTTCTGTTTCCAATTTTACCAGCAATTGTTGAAGTCTACAATTATAAGTTTGTACATTTTCATGTTTACGTTGTTTTGTATTGTTAATTTCTACTAATCTTTCATTATCATTACAAATCAATTTAAACTCATCTTTGAAGGCCTTCTTTAATCCCTCACATGTATTTATGGAGGCTTGGTCAACTTATGTGCACCTTTCAATCACTACACCTCGTGAGGTGGCTGGAAAAGGTTATATCCAAATTGCTTTATCGTCTTGCCCATTTGTTGTACAGATTGTTTCACAACTCTTATGTCCAATAGAGCTTACCATGGTTTTATTTTGATGCAAACCTAGCTATGACATTTGGTCTTATCAATGTAGGCACAACATTTTAAAGAGCAATCAATATGGCTTTTGGCAAGTTGAAATAATAAATTCATTGTCGTGTATTCCACTATCTTACAGTATTTTCAAAGAAGCTGGCTGATCTTTTTCAGTACTTGACAAAAGTTTTTGAAATCTGCTTCCTATGATGGACCATACCTTGCAGACAGTAACAGGATCATAAATGCTGCCCCTGCTTGAAGGATACTCAAGTATGATCAGATTCAGTCATGGTATACGATTAGTATGAGATGGCATTTACTACCCCATGGGGTTCTTTGCTTATGAGCATATGCTATTTGGTATTAATGAAGGCACAGCCTTTCAAAGAGCAACAAACATGGCTTATGACAATTTGGAAGATGAAGTCATCACTGTGTATTTGGATATCTCACATTATTTTGAAAGAAGCCGGGTGATCATTTTTAGCATTTGATAAAAGTTTTTGAAAGATGTAGACTTCATGGTATTTCCTTAAATCAGAGTTAGTCTATATTTGCAGTCATAGAAGGGAAACTATTAGGGTACATTATTTTGAAAGAAGGCACAAAGATTGATTCTAAGTTTGATGCTATTCACCATTTATCTTTGCCTACAAGAAGTCCGGTGTTTTATTTCAAAGCCCACCTCCTAGTTTCAGGACTGTGCATGGCAAGGGGTCAGAACAATTAATGCAACTATGGCTGATATGAACATATACTGGTATACCCCCACAAGAAACTTTCTGTCCTTAGAATTATAACTGAAACTGGCTCCCTATACTCTATTGTACCCTTCGTTATTATTAACCGGTTATTGAGAGGGGGGGGTGAATCAGTAAAAACTATTTTCTACTATAATTCCAATCTTGTTTAATACTTCTTGTAATCTAAGCAAAGTGTAAAACAAACATTCATAACTGTAAAAGAAGTACACAGATCAACACAAGATATATAAGTGGAAACCCTCGGTTAGAAGGGAAAAAACCACAGCGAGACAGAGCTCACAAGTTCACTGCTGCAGAATGAAGGTGCCCTGTTAGGAGCTTACAAAACACTTGTTAGAGTGCTACGCAGTTAAGGGATTTGGTAGAAGATCAGTTAAGATCTTAACTCTGTTAGGAGTTGCTTGGTTAAAGGACTTTTAACATCAACAATGATGTTACCCTGTTAGGGCATTTTACAAAGAACCGATTAGGTCCACCCCGATAAAGGGATTTTAACTTGCTTTCACACTTTACAAAAGCAATGACCTTCTATGACACTGATTGCCTGATCAGATCATACCTGTTGATCTCTTCCACCGTTTGCCTGGCTGTTGATCTCTATTCTGCCTCTTTGCCTTTCACCTTTGGTGATTGTGATTGCTACGCAGATGTCTCTTCACTGCTCTGTTTACTCAACAATTCTCAACAACCTTATTTCTTGCGTCCTATGACTTGTATTTATACAAGAGTTTACCTTAATGAAACCCTTAACTCATAGAACCACCAGGCTGTAAACTCAACAAGAAATCATGCAACTAGCAAAAAGCTATGCGTTGTGATTTGGAGTTTACCTTTAAAACATTTGTAGAAATAAAGCTAAATCCCATATAAAAGCTAACTCCACTTCAGAGTGGTGGATGCCCCGTATAATCCGGTTTTAACTCAAACTGATCTGCTAAATCCGGATCGGATCTTTATGCAGTTAGACCAGTACATCCTATACTCGGTTCAGCTCTATATCCACTTATAAGACCGGTACTGAGTACTTAGATCAGTCTACCAGTGCTTACATCTATCGATACACACTCTGTTTCTTGTCTACCAGTGTCTTCTAAGTAGCGTGAGTGACCAATGAGACCTTACCGGTGCACGGTGTTTGTGAATTTACACTAATGACAACTTAAATTGCTAACAATCTTCCCCTTTGTCATTGGTGGCAAAACCATACACAAAACCATACTCACTTACTTGTGACAATTTATACCTTGGTCTTGTAGACTTGGCTTCCCTTTGTAGCACACTTCCCCTGTCTGAGTGCTTCGGTGGTTGAGTGACTGAAGTTGTTCTGTCCTGTTCCTGTTCTGTTCTACTCTTTCCTTTGTTGTCTGAGTCCTGCTCTGCTTCCCATTTCCCTCTCTATATCCTCTTCTCTCTACTGCTTCTTCTTCCCCTTTTTGGCTCCATAGGACAAAGGGTTATGCTTCTCTTCACATTTGAAGTTTGGTGAAGATATCAGTATAAATTGTTTTGGCAGAGTGGAGGAATGGTGCCCACTGACCGGTTACATATTCTGTGTTCTTTTGGGCTGCCTTAAGAGAAACAATGATGTTCTCCATATCTTCCATAGTTTTGTAATCTGGTTCATTGATCAGAGCCTCTGTAGAAGTTGCAGTTTGGTGCATAATGTCAAGTGTTGGGGCTAGAAACATCTGAAATCCAATGATATCTTGGATTCTTTTGTTCTCCTCTTCAGCTGTCTTTCTCAGTATTAGAGCCAGACTTGTCATTTCTTTGTTGTAAGTAGTTGCAGTTTTGTTCTTAATATCAAATTGAGAGGACAAGGCTCTAATCTCCTCTGAGGCCTTTGCTGATTTCTCTGATAGATCTTGCAAAAATATTTCAAAGTTTGAAGTTCTGCCCATCAAAGTTCCTGCCACTTGAAGTTGCTGTTGAAGCATTCTTAGGTTGGTTGACACATTCACCTTGATTTCTTCAACTTGTTTGTGAAGAATCTCCACTCTTTTCTTCTCATAGTGGTCAATTGCCACTATTTTTGGATCAGTTAGATCCTCACCGATAGTTTGTGCCAGAACTTCCAGCCGATTGATCACCGGTTCATCTTCATCTATGTCAGCGTCTGGTACAAAGTTGCACAGAATGTTGTTTATGGTGATCAGGACCATGTCCTGTTTCCTTTTGGTCAGCTCTTTTAGCTGCCTTGTTGACATTTTGCTGATGTCCACCACTGTATCGGTGACCTTACGCTTTTTGGCTTCCTTCTCCTCGGCAAATGACAACTTCCTCTTAGATGAGGAGCTTGGTACGTCTGTATGTTCCTGTTGCCTTTGCTCTTGCTCCGGTTGAGCTTGCTCAGTGTGGACTGGGATTTCTTCATCTTGTCCCTTATTCTCTTCAGCGCCTTGTTGAGCTGTATTTTCTGGTTGAACCTCTAGTTCAGGTAGGACTTGCTCTGTAGGTGGTTCTTCCTCAATCTGAGCATCACCTTCTGGTTGCAGATTAACTTCAACATCTTTTTCTTGTGGAAGTTGATTTTCTGGTGGGACTTCTTCTGCAAACTTTTCTTCAGTAGTATGGAGTTCTCCCACAGGTATTTCACTTCCTATCTCTTGTTCAACATTTGTTTGTTCACTAGATGTGAACTTCTCTGTTTGAACATTTTCCTTTCCGGTAGAAGGTTCTTCACCAGTGGTGAATCTGACTGGTGGTGCTTGTAATTGTTCAGCTTGATCCCAAGGACCTAAATTGTCCAGGGTACTGAAATTATAATTTTGCCAGAACTCCAGAGTCTCCTTGTCGACCTCATTTTCAAATCCATTTATTATTTTGGCAACTCTATATTTAGTATCCAAATTCATTGATGCTTCTTCTAGTAGAAGTTCGATCCTTTCTTCACTTAGGCCAGGTCTGACTTTAGACAAGGTTTCTTTGTTAATTCTTGTATTTATTCCTAGACTGGGTCTCCATTTGGCCTGAATTCTAGAATTTAATTCCGGTGGAAATTGAGACTTGTAGTCTCTTGGAGTTTTGTGAAAGTCCAGAAAAGTTTCCAATATAGCTACAATTACTGTTTGCTTATTATCTTCTTCTAGCACACTATACCACTTAGCAGCATTGCCTATTATACCGAAGTCCATTACTTCATCAACTATATCATTGACTGACATAGGTTTAGTGTTACCTTTGCTCGAAGAGATGAGAACGGCTGGTCTTGCAAGCTCGTTGCTCGTCATCGGTGATGTCGATGACCGGTGCTTCTGCTCCAAGCACTCCTTTGCCTTTATCGGTGTTAGGGACTAGTTGAACTGTGGCTCTTTGGCATTCTTCCGCAGCTTACTGCTGGGCTTGAAGAAGTTTGGTCCACATCACTACTCCTTCCTTGTGCACTTTCTTAGCTTCCCCAATAAGCATGAGACCGATCTTTCTTTTTGTTAAGAAGGTTTGCTGGTGTAGTTCATCTTGTTCTGTGGCTTTTTCCAGAGTGAGATGATTTTGAACCTCTAGAAGAGCACGTATCCTCAACTCCTCTCTTTCTATTGAAGCTTTCCATCTAGCTTCAATTATTTCTAGGAGATCCTTAGGTACAGTCTTGTGAAGTTCATTAGGATGAAGATTGAATTTATGAAGGCAAAATACTATCGCTTCTTCAATTTTCCTTCTGTCTTCATCATTGCTTAATTCGTACCTTCTTCCCACTTGTCCTAACCTCCTTGTATCCTTAATTCTTGCTACTAATTCATCAATATCTTGTCTTTTTGGTCTAGGTTCAGGTTCCTTCACCGGTTTGCTTGAACCCCTCTTCCTTTTGATTAAAGGAACTGTATCTTCTGAGTCTAACTCCTCTTGTTCTGCTGCCTGGGCACTGGATACCGGTTTTGTCTTCTTCTTTTGAGCCTTGGGTTGCTTTGCTGCTGGTTTCTTCTTTGGTGTGGAGATCGCTTTGGTGTAGACAATTTTGATCGGTGCCCTCTTCTTCAGATTCTCTTGAATCTTTGCAAATGTACCGAACCGGTTTGCTGTGAGATCCAGATTTGCTTCATTCAGGGCATCAGCATATGCCTTAGCTGTCTTGGAAGTGATCTCATATCCTAGCTCAGGAGTATATACTTCTCTTGGTTCCACTGCTTGAATGATGCAGTTGTCGGTGGTAACCAAAAAGCATACATCGTCCTTGTATAGGTCAACAATAGTTGACGACACCCTCTCTCTTGCGTGCATTTTTAATTGAAATGCCTCAAAGTGTTCAGTCATCACACTTCCTAACTGGTTTCCCATTTGATTGGCCATCTCGCTTATTTGATGCATAACCGGTCTATCGGTCTTCCATGCAACCTTTCCGACTCCTGGGAAGAAATTGGAATAGTAGAAGTAGAGACATACCAGAAGGGTCCCGTACTTTATTGATTTCTTCCTCACGACTCCGAGCTTCTTCATATTTTCAAATATTTGGCTTTGGAGCATTGCACGGATGTCGTATTGGGCATTATCTCGCATTATCCGGTGTGCGGCGTGAATTGCTCCACTCGGTATGTTGTTTAAATTGCTTGACTGATAAACCTTGTAGCCAAGTACAACAGACGCAAAACAGACTCCATCATCCTCAATGTCATTCACGGTCGTATGTCGACCATCAGATCTTGACTTAGTTAATTTATTTTCGACGGCATTGGGGATGGTCCTTAGGGTTTGTGCTTCCCCTCGGTTGCTATATCCGGTCACTCTATGTAGATCGTCTTTGGTTATCGGATTGCATGCACCTCTAGTGAACCAGAAACCCAGTTCATGAAGACGACTGAGAACTAGTCGAATTAGGTCTTCCTGGAAGACGGTCGGGTAGCATACTCCATTGATAAGTTTAGATGATATTAGCTTGACATACTTATCAGGAAGTCTCCCTTCACATAGTGACAGGTACTCGCCTTGAATATACGTTTCACCCAACTCTTCTTGTTTGGTGTGAATGAACGCCGTAACGTCTTCGGTTAAGAAGATTCCTTCTGGTACAGACGAGAGCACACCAGCCATGTCCTTCTCTCTGTTCTGAACCGGCAATATGTTGTATGCTGACCTGTCCTCCTGATTTACCTTGATCAACTTTACGGTAGCGGATGATGAGGCCATTGCGAACAGTTGATTCATAGAAAGAAGCTTTGATCGGTCTAACAGATAATCGCTCACGATGATCAAAGCGCAAGAATATTACTCATAAAAATTCATTAATCTCAATGAAAGCAAAGTAAAAATGATGAGTAATTCTTCTTTCTTTTATAGGGTTAGGTCATAACGGTAATTACCAAACGGTAACGATTTGTTAAACGGCTACAGTAATAAATGCCTTAACTAACTTTTCTTTCCGTTTTTGCCAACCGGTTATCCGGCTTTTTCGGTTTGGCAAACCTCGGTTGATTGCTTCTTATCTGTCCGGTTATCCTTGTAGACTAAGTGAGTCTGATTCTCACCAGTCTTACCAGGAACGGTAGATGGTCTACCGGTTCCCTCGAAGCCTTTACGACACAGTTTGCTGAAGAGACATCACCATTTGCAGATGATGATCTTTCCTCTGTTTTCTCCTCAGCGGAACTCTTTGATTCCTTTTTGAACCAAATCTGTCTAACTGATTTTCCAGTCTTTTCTTCCTTATTGATCTTCTCATTTGAGGATGAGGTCTTTTCTTCCGGTTTGACCGATTGTTGCCTTATGTTCTTGGACCGGTTCCTGCAGTCTTTTGCTAGGTGTCCAACTTTGTTATAGTGATAGCAGACTACTCCGGTTGTCTTCCATGGGTTCACCCTTCTTAGTTTGGGTGATTTGCTCCAAGAGTCATTGTGACTGTGCATCCCACAGTTTGTACAGTTGGATGTGCACCGGTTCTTGTTTCTCTTGGTGAATACCGGTCTTGGGGATTTGAATGCCATTGTCTTTGATCTGCATTTTTCAGTTTTGTGCCCAAATTTATTGCATGTATAGCAGTAGCCCTTAAAGCTTCCTCTACTTCCATTGGACACCGATGTGGGGCTGGACCAGCATTCATTGGTCTTGTGGCCAAACTTGCAATAGTTCTTGCAGTAGCTGTTGTTTGGCTTTATCGGTGCATTCCTGCAGTTATTTGTTCTATGACCCGGTTTCCCACAATGATTGCAAGAGGTGTTAAAAGTTTTCTTACCTTTTTGAGCCAGCGGCTCCTTATCCTTCTTGCTTGTCTTTGCTCCAGAAGATTCACCAATTTCTTTGGTGTCATTACCGGTGAATCCAAGACCGGTATGATCTTTGTGCTTTCTTTGAGCTTTGAGTTGCTCATCAAGCTTTACCGAGCTCTTGTTATATCTTCTTAGGGTTTCATTTCTTTCTTCAAGTTCTTTCATTTGTTCCTTCAATTGATACAGCTCTAGTGCCAGTCTTTTGCATGCTTCATCCCTATCATGCCATCCCTTTTGCATGTTGGCGTTTTTTTGGATGACGATTTGCATGTCTTCTTGGAGTTGCAAAATGATCATTTCATTTGCTCCTACAGCTTCCCTTGCCCGGTTCCTTGCTTTTTCAGAGGCTGTTAAAGATTTGACCGCTGTGTTTCTTTCATCTTTAGCTTTTCTCTTTTTCTTGATTAATTCAGTCATCCTCAAGGCATTATCCTCTTGTTCCCTCTCAAGGTTGGAGATCTGATCGGTCAGGATCTGGTTCCTCTCCATAAGCTCAGAGACTGCTTCCTCAGCTTCATCAGATCCACTCCGCCTTGAAAGTTCATCAATGGTCTCATTGCTTTCATTTAGTTGTAGAGCCAACTCCTTCCTCTTTGCAAGAGATCTTCTCAGCCTGTTCTCCAGAGAGGCAATTATGTCGTTGGCTTCCTCTAGCTGTTTCTGATACTGGTAACCCTCCATGATCTTTCTCTCAAGCTGTTAAACTTTTATGTATAGAGAACTTAGCTCTGATACCAAT
Source organism: Chamaecyparis obtusa (assembly GCA_027943335.1). Lineage (NCBI taxonomy): Eukaryota > Viridiplantae > Streptophyta > Pinopsida > Cupressales > Cupressaceae > Chamaecyparis > Chamaecyparis obtusa. Next base: position 620,291 of record BSBK01000743.1, on the reverse strand, counting down.
TGTTATTATTAACCGGTTACTAAGAGGGGGGGGGGGGGGGGTGAATCAGTAAGAACTATTTTCTACTATAATTCCAATCTTGTTTAATACTTCTTGTAATCTAAGCAAAGTGTAAAACAAACATTCATAACTGTAAAAGAAGTACACAAATCAACACAAAATATATACGTGGAAACCCTCGGTTAGAAGGAAAAAACCACGATGAGACAGAACTCACAAGTTCACTACTGTAGAATGAAGGCACCCTGTTAGGAGCTTACAAAACACTTGTTAGAGTGCTACCCGGTTAAGGGATTTGGTAGAAGATCAGTTAAGATCTTAACTCTGTTAGGAGTTGCCTGGTTAAAGGACTTTTAACATCAACAATGATGTTACCCTGTTAGGGGATTTTACAAAGAACCGATTAGGTCCACCTTGATAAAGGGATTTTAACTTGCTTTCACACCTTACAAAAGCAATGATCTTCTATGACACCGATTGCCTGACCAGATCATACCCGTTGATCTCTTCCCCGGTTTGCTTGGCTGTTGATCTCTATTCTGCCTCTTTGCCTTTCACCTCTGGTGACTATGATTGTTACGTAGATGTCTCTTCATTGCTCTGTTTATTAAACAATTCTCAACAACCTTATTTCTTGCGTCCTATGACCTGTATTTATACAAGAGTTTACCTTAATGGAACTCTTAACTCATAGAACCGCCAGGATTTAAACTCAACAAGAAATCATGCAACTAGCAAAAAGCTATGCGTTGTGATCTGGAGTTTACCTTTAAAACATCCGTAGAAATAAAGCTAACTCCCGTTAAAAAGCTAACTCCACTTTAGAGTGGTGGATGTTCCATATAATCCAGTTTTAACTCAAACTGATCTACAGAATCCGGATCGGATCTTTATGCAGTTAGAACGGTACATCCTATACTCGGTTCATCTTTGTATCCAGTTATAAGACCGGTACTGAGTACTTAGATCAGTCTACCGGTGCTTATATCTACCGGTACACACACTCTGTTTCTTGTCTACTGGTGTCTTCTAAGTAGCGTGGGTGACTGGTGAGCCCTTACCGGTGCATGGTGTTTGTGAATTTACACTAATGATAACTTAAATTGCTAACACCCTTTCATTCAAGGTTCCTCTAGACTTAGCTAGCTAACAATCCACCAGTGGTAAATGCATCATCTACATCAGTCCCTGGAATGCTCTCAGTTCTAAATCACACCATAAGATTCCTAATGGAATAAAACTTACAAGCTAGATTATATATTGGTTTCCCCCCTTCTTAGCAGCCCACCAGTAATCTTGAAAGTACTAACAAATAAAGGTTTCTATTTCTATAGGTAGGACTTTTCTAAAAGGATAGTTTGGATGAGTTCAGATTCTGATCTGCCCCAGGATAAATTGCAACATCCTCTTTCCCAGCTTGTTTTGTTTTAATATAATTTAGCAATGTTTAATTTTGACAATTCATGATTATATTTTTTACCAGTTGTAGAACTCAATAATATGTACATTATATTTCTCCAGTTTGGTCAAAGATGACATTAAATGTCTATTTATGCAATTGTATGGTTGCTTCTCAGGGACATGGACTCCATTACATGCGGATGTATTCAGGTCATATAGCTGGTCAGCAAATATTTGTGGGAAGAAAGTCTGGCATTTTCTCTCACCCTCTCAGTCACATCTTCTATATGATAGGTAACTTCTAAAAATGTAAACATTTGGTTATTTTAAAATTAAAATATAATGTAGTAGCAGAACAATATGAAAGGGCTTAAGGAGTTTCAAACATTTCCTAATAGACCTGCCAGGCTTTGATTATAATCTGTACCCTTGGAATTTCGTTTTCGAAGAAGAAAATGTTAAAAACAACCATATTTTATAGGGTCCTATTTTTTCACTAACCCAAAGCTTTACACCAGTTAGAAAGTCAAAGTGTCCACCTTGATATTACAAAGCTCTCAGAAAGTAATCACAGCTTTTAGAAAGCATGCTAAGAAATCAATCACAGAAAAAAGTGGGAGCTATGTCATATGCAGTAACAGAGTATGCTTTTTGAAAAATTATAGGATCTCATTCAATTATGCATTTCAATAGTTTTATTTAAGCATTGTAATGGTCGCTGATCATAAACAACTTGGATTGTCGGAGATAGGAGCAATTTATCCAAGTTTGAAGACAAACTTATGCTAAACCAATTCTAAAAATCTGGGTCAAAACCTGTTGGGGACAAATAATCTTCCTTTGCAACTAATCACAATCATAACTATTAGATGCAACAACCAATGCAATTGCATTTTGATATCTCCAAATTGTACAATTTGTTGACAATATAAAATCTGTTGGAAATTGTTGTTATTGATGTCATAGAGGATTTTATGGTGTATTTGATAGGGGATAGCACTATTATTGAGACATATTTGAGCAAGGAGGAGATAAATTGCATATCTAAAATCTAGTTAAAATTTGTAAAATATTTTTATGGATGTGGTCGACCTCACTCTTGGAGCCGACCCAGTTATGGGTATTAAAAAGATATTTAAAATTTATTTTTAATATGGGAGGACTCCTTTCAGATGTGTGCCCTAGATAGGGTTGCAAATAAGGCAAATAAACATTCTTTTGCAAGGGCCGACCTTGTTAAGTTGGGCGCCCACCTTGGACAAGGAAATAAATAAAAAATAATAAATAAAATGCTCCTTGGCCGACCAGCATGAAGGGAAGCAACCATTGGTGAAGGAGGGCAATTTGCATGTATGAAGAGGAGATCATTTGGGGTTCAAATTATCAAGAACTTGTTTAATATTATTCCCATCAAGAGCAGGATTACCGCAGACCTTATGAGCAGAAAAGTATGATGATTTTGAGCATATTTTAATGTAATTTATTGCAGACCGATGAGCAGAAAATATATAAGTAGATTTAAAGAAGGATTCTTAAGTAGATTTGTGGAGGAGAGTTAGGTTTGATTCAAGAAGAAGATCAAGCACTTATCACATCATTCTTTTGGAGGTTGGTGCCTCATAGTCAAGGAGATTGGTGTCTCTTGCTGAACTGGGCTTTAGTTGTGTGGATTGGTGTCTCTAGTGGGTTAGTGCCTACGAAGCATTTAAGGGGATTGGTGTCTCATGTGGGTTGGCGCATATAAAGATAGTATAAAGTTTCTAATATAAACGCAATATTTTGCCATGGTTTTCATCTGCAAGGGTTTCCATGTAAATTGTATGTTCATCTCGTGTTCCTACTTGCTAGATCATGCATTTGTGGATGATTAAGTTTGAAGTACTTATATTGTGATTGTTTAAGTTTTGAAAAGTGAAAGTTTTTTTTATATTGATTCACCCCCCCCTTTCAGTATAATTTGAGTTCTCTTCAAAATCAACAAGTGGATATTTAAGAAAAGTTATTATAGTCATTTCAACTGCAGTTTGCAAACTCTACAAGTAGTCTTCAAGTTGCTGAGCACTCTATTTTTTTTTCTTTGTGAGTTTTCACAAGTTTAACTCTCATGTTTTTTTAGACGCAAAAAAACTTGGGTAAAAATGTTGATATAGGTAAATTGCTCGTTAAAATGCATTTTTCACATGTTTTTTCTATAAAACCATGCATATTCTTTCTCTAGATTTCAATTTTCAACTTAACACATTTTGTAAATGAATTTTACAAAAAAAGAAGTTTCTTTAAGAGATTTTAATTTTAGTACTTTCTAAGTTGCCAAGCTTTTGCTGAGTATTTGCTCAGTTATTGCCGAGTACGCTCCAAGTCTGAGTCTATGAACTATGATTTCAACATACTATTGGTGTTCCATGGTGATGTGTCTTGTCTCGAAAACTTGCATTTTATAAACCAAGCCATTTTGTGGGGTAGAGGAAACATCCTCTCACTGCCTCGTACCCACCACTAATAGGGTGAGGACATTTCCAGAATGACTTACAAAAGTAGGGGATGTGCCCTCTTGTCTATGCCTGACATCTTTGGGACAGCTTGGGGATCTCAAGAAGTCCCTCAATTACCTTAGTGATGTCGGGAAGTACCCACAGTTTCTCTCTGTCATGATAACAATTATGATTTGTGTCAAAGCTTTGAACAAACAAGCAACATGACGACATGGACAAGTGGTTGACCTTGGAAGAAGGAAGAAATATCTACATGGTATTGAAGGTGAAATCGACTATTGAAATAACTGTTACTATTTTTGTTTACTTGTATAAGCACTCTCTTAACTTTAGGAAATTGGTGTACAAATATTTCTTAATTCGTACATGGTTGACACCTTCTGCCTAGTAGTGAGTAGATAGGAAGTGGTGAAGATGAGGTGGTGGTGGATGTTATCAAGTTTCATAATTGTTTGGGTTTTTTTTGACTACTTTCAGAAGTTTCTAATAGCTCATATTTTGGAAAATACAAAAGAAAATAACAAATAAATAAATAAATAAATTCAAGAATGGTGATATTCCTGTCTTTGACTATGCAGCTTTCATCATTTATATTGGTTAGGTGCTCTTGTTTGTCGTTAGTTCTCTAAGAAACAAAGATTTAATTAAAAATAATGAGGACTTGGTGTTGGAGAAATCATGGTGATAAATTATGAACGAGGGCATGTGCCATGTGTTAACGTTATAATTCACACCTTTTAGTTCAACACAAAATAGAACATATGTCTTGTAGAACCTCTCTTCAAATTGGAAGGGGGAGCTCACCATAAAATAAAAATTAATATATTATGAACAATTTGTGCTTGTAATTTACAATCTTTACAATGTTTTCAAAGGGATTTCATGTTTAGGATGATTAAACACTAAATATGTCTTTCAAGTGTAAAAGGTTGAAACACTCTTAACACAAGGCATATGACATGCTTGTGTTGCTGAGCTATGTTAGTATTTTCCAGATTTATGCTAGGAATGTACAAACTATAGAGATCTTTCAATTTAGACTAAGCACATGAAATAACATAGGCACAAGAGTGAATAAGATAGTACCGGGAAATTGAAGATGTAAACTCAGATCTGCAACTAGTTATCTTCAAGTTTGCCTTCACAAGTACTTGTATTTGGAGCAGCCAGTGAGACCAAAAGTCGTTACCTATTAAGACTTTCCAGTCTGCTGTAGAAACGAACCTTTTATGATGTTGATCTGCCCTCCCTTAATATTTCAATCTGCCTTATGGGTGTAGCTTGATAGGCTGACAATTACACAAGCACCTAGACATCATTTCACTTCAGCACCTTGTGATTTTGCAAGCCTTCTTCACACAAATTGGCAGAGGTTATGATTGGACTAGTTTGACTGCTACAAACAAGATCGCCACCCTTGATAATCAGATTTGGAGAAGAAGACAATCGCTGTAATTATCCAGCAGTTGGATAAATTCAATCAACATGTAGGAACCGAATCTTGGAGAGAAGATAATATGTTATGTTTTTGATATATCTCCTTCAAGAATCGATCTACTTATATATGCAAATGGAGTGCCTCCTTAAGAGGCCGACTTGGATAATTTAAATAATAAATATACTTGCCCAAGAAGCCGACTTGGACCCTTTCTAATTATTATTTAAATTAAACCATTAAGCATATAAAATTTATTTTATTGATAAACAATAACTATTAAATATTCCCTTATATTTAATATTATTATTTATATATATCGAATAATAATAAATATATATTCTATATATTTATTATTATTATCCAAGGCATAAGATATTTGCCGTAAGGCCATAATATCAACACTCCTTCTTGGACTTGAGGCAAAGATCCACTCATGAATTCTTCATCACAAAACATAACCAAAATGGATTCCTCATCCATGATACCATAGATCTCTCATCTATGATAGTAGATCTCTATCTACAAGATATAATGAGAACACAAATGTTCTTCATTATTCCTCAACCATACATCTCATATTTTATATGAGAAATATCATATCATATGATGCTTACCATCCAAATGTGGATTTCCTAGATCCATTTTTCTCCATGACCCAAGAATATCAAGTCCATGATAACATCAAGTCGATGATGTTTATCAACCATAAGTGATATCAAGTCCATGATATCAAATTCATGATATTTTCAATCAATTTGTGGATAACTTAGATCCACGAGTCCCCTTGACTCAACCAATAGAATATCAAGTCCATGATATTCACCAAGTGCTCGGAGTAATGACTTATCGACATCAAGTCCATGATGTCCACCAATTACTCTGATGTGGATCCATGATCCACGAGATATCAAGTCCATGATATCATGAGCATTGGTCTAACGAATATCAAGTCCATGATATTCACCAAATGCTCAGAGCAATGGTCTCCAAACATCAAGTCCATGATGTCCACCAAATGCTCAACAATGGACCCCTGATCCATGAGAAGAATATCAAATCCATGATATCCTCCAAGTATCCAATTCATAAGAAACAACATAGCCATATGCATAAGTGTAACCAAATGAACAATCATAACCAAATGTATCTCATAATCAAGATCTTATCTCATGAATCCACATAAGCATAAGAGTGACCAGTATGATCTTATAATCATAAGAATCAGGTTCAATGTAAAGAAAATGTGTTCAGACATAGAATCACATGTAATATAGTCTCAGCTATAATCAATAAATATAGACTCAGCTATAAAAGAAAGTATGATCCATACATACACAATAAGCTACTAAAGTATGCTTCATACACACATGCTAAAGTATACAAATTATGTATGCTCCATACATTCATATTAAGTAGCCAAATGTAATAACCAATATCCAAATGTAGTTCTCTCATAGAACAAGCATAATTCATCCAGTATACATAGACAAGTCTTAGCCATAAGCATAAGAGTAATCACATAAGTCCAACATATAACAAGGTGCAATGTGATCACATCAAGATGCAATATAAAGAAAGGTATTCACACATATATATGATCAACAACATTATCTCTAAGTATCATAATGTATGTTCCAAAAATGCCAATTGTAAAATGTAACATACACAACATATGCCAATGAAAGTATGTTCCAACATTCCTTAATCAATAATGTATGCACCCATGCATTCATAAAGAAAACAATTAATCAATTATACTTAACAATCAGCTGTGTATGATGCCACATTCATACAAAAAAAAATCAGATACAAAAATGTAGTTGTATGTAACAAGCAGAAGGAGTTTATAACTTAGACAATTTCACAAGTGAGCCCATATATAAAACTCCCTCTCAAATTGCAACTCCCTCTCAAAGTGCAAAGTGCTCAGTTTCAGGTTCTTTTATCTCCACAAAGGATGCTTGAAGATTGTTCCTCTCAGGACAATTTACAGCTATGTGACCAAACTTCTCACATTTATAGCATTGAGTTTTAGAGGAGTCCCTCTTGAAGGGTTTCTTCTTCTTAAAATTTTTCCCTCTTCCCTCTATGTCCTTTGAACTTCATTTTCGTTCCTCTTATTCTTTTGGAATTCTTTCTTCTTCTTGAATTTCCCTATCCCTCTTTTGGAGTTTTGAGAGTAAAGAACTTGTATATCTTCCTTGAAGATTGAGCCTCTTGATATTAATCTTGCTTCTTCTTGAAGACAATCGGTCTTTAGTCTATCAAGAGTAGGTAATTTGGAATGTGCACTAATCCCTTGAATGAATGCATCCCAAGTAAGAGGCAATCCATTAAGAGCTGTTACAACTATCTCTTTATTATCATAATTGAACCCAATTGATGATAGTTGATTCCTTAGCTCATTGATCCTCATGAAGTAGGATGTGATTGACACCCCTTGATTCATCCTGATCTTGGAGAGGTTATTTTTGAGAGCTAGGACCCTATTTGTGTTGTTGATCTGAAACATGCTAGTCAATGAAGTGTGTTAGTATGAAATGATGTTAACCGGTAAAGCTCTCTACCGGTCCAAATATTGTCATTGATTGGCAAAAGAGGATAAAGACTTGTCATCTCTTGTCATCTCTATATAGGCTGATGCTCTAATGAAATCTACATCAAGAGAGGCTGGTTTGTAATTCATTGTAACCGGTCACTACACTAAGCATCTGTAACCTGGACAATGAAAGTGGTAATCCACAAAAAGGAAGCACACCGAGGACAATGCAACCAGTAAACGAATAAGACAAGAGAGAAAATGCAACAGATCAAAGGACGGATATATTATTAGACTCCGGTATGAACTGAGGAAGTCATAGTCAACTGTCAAACTATCTGTTCGAACCAACTCAGTCTACTGGGATTTATTGCAGTACATATGGGTGATCTTGAGTTGTCTTGATGATCTGTTAGAGGCGCAGGTAAAGGAACTTGCGGTGCGACTGAAGGATTTAAAGCCGGATTCAGTGGCTTTAAATCACGATGTTATCTCCTATGAAGGAAGCTTGGCTGACACGCAACTGCTGTTAAAGCGGAGAAAGCTAGAGCATGCATCGGATGCTTGCTCAGTAAACCATTACCTCACTAAGTGTTGTGATCGTAAGATCTCAGGATCAGATCATACGTTTGAGGCACAGTTAGGGCAGAAAATCTATATATATTCTTATGCTTGTTGTGAGGAAAAGTTGTCTTCATTCTGCCAAGAAAAAGAGTGAACCTATATGCTACAAAGCAGGGGTAAAAGAAAGTAGAGAAAGAGAGATAATAGATTGTGCAAAACAGCGCAACAGTAGATGAGAATACACCTGCGGTAACCGGTGTTGATTCTCAGTTGAGCGTAAATAGAGATCTTATCTGGCTAAGCAAAGCCATCTGTGAAGATCACACTTCTATTTGTTTTCTAGTAAACTACAATAGACAAATGCCAGTATTTGGGTGGACTCTAACAGGTCTCTTGTATCGAAATTCCTTAATCAGGTGACATCTTTCAAGGTGTTCTAAAGTCCTTTAGCCAAGCAGGTCTTAGCAGACCTTATTGTAATAAATCCCTTGACCGGGTTGCATCTAGCAAGTGCGCTTTTATCCTTAAATTGGGAAAGCTCTTAACAGGGCGTACTCCAAGAGAGTACAAAATTTGTGAGGTTTCTTCACACCGTGGTTTTTACCCTAACCGGGTTTCCACGTGATAAATCTGGTGTCACTTTGTGATTGTTTACTTACTGTTATTATTTGCTTAGATCTGTTTGCCTTTTGTGCTATAAGTTTACTTCATTGGATTTAAAAGAAGACAAAGTTTTTTTTTGTGCTGATTCACCCCTCCCCTCTCAGCATGGGTTGAGACTATCAATTGGTATCAGAGCCAAGTCTTGTCTTCTTTGCTGCTTAACCACACAAGGAAAAAGTCAAGATGATGAGGAAGGAAGGACCAAAGTTTTCCAAAGAAAACTTCACCTTATGGTGTAGCAGAATGAAGCTGTATATGAAGACCATTGGTGACCAGTACTGGAATCACGTCACCACTGATTATAGTGAGTCCACTAGCACCCTGACACCTGATCAAGAAAAGATCAAGACTGAGCACACGACTGTTATGGATATGATAGCTAGCACGTTACTTGATTATGTCTATGCTGAGATTGAACACCTTGAATCTGCCTTCAAAATGTGGAGAAAGCTGCAAACAGTCTATGGAGGGGATCCTAATGTTCAAAGAGCCAAGGTCGAAAGGCTCAGAGGAAAGTATGACGATATGAGGATGAATGAAGGAGAAGACATCGAGCAATACAACAACCGGATCAAAGAAGTGATTAACTCCATCAGATGCACCGGAGGAAAGCTCAGTGAAGAGGAAGTGATCAGCAAAATACTGAGAGCTCTCAGACCTCAGTATGCTATCAAGATCTCTGCCATTCAAGAGCTCAGATCGGTGACCAAAGATCAAGTCACTTTAGACTCCCTTATCGGTAAGTTGGCTGCCTTTGAATTAAATAATTTTGATAATAGCTTATCTATTCAGGAAGCAGCTTTCAAGTCCTCTGCCAATATTTCTTCCACTAAAAAGGGAAGAGAAACCGGTAACTACTCTACCGGAAAGATTGGCAACCTTGCTGAGAATCTGCTCTAAGAAGAAGAGATGGAGCAAGAAGAGTTTGAAGCACTCATTGCAAGAAGATTCCCCAAAGGGAAAGGGAAGTACAAGGGAAAGCTCCCTTTGAAATGTTTCTCTTGCAATAAAATAGGTCATATTGTTGCAAGATGTCTTGATAATGAACATAAAGATAAAAGAGACTGGTTCAAGAATAAAGCAAAGGAGGAGTGCTATCTTGCGGAAGGAGTCACAGATAATGAATTTGAAGACTCGGAGGATCCAAAAATTGCATTTGTTGCAATAAAGGAGGAGAGCCCAATAATAGAAGAAGTTGCACTCATATGAAGATCTCATTGGTATGATGACTGGATCATTGACAGTGGATGCACTCACCACATGACCGGTGACAAGAGCAAGTTTATCAACCTTGAGCTTAATGACAGCGGATCAGTTACCTTTGGGAACAACGCTCCCTGTGGCATCAAAGGTAAAGGTTCTATTGCTCTCTGCAACAATGCCGTCTGTGAAGATGTGTACTGGGTTGAAGGACTCAAGTACAACTTGATGAGTGTTGCACAACTAAACAACAAAGGATTCCAGTTGGAATTCGGACAAGGTTCCTGTATAGTAAAAAATTAATCCAGAACTCATGTCGCAACCGGTAGACAGATAAAAGGTAATCTTTTCTATCTTTACTCAATAGAAGGAGCCTGTCTCATAGCCTCGATCAAAAAAGAATCAAGCAAAATTTGTCTTATGACCAAAGAGGACATCTGGTTATGGCACAAGAGGCTCTGCCACATAAACTTTGACAGTATTGTCAAAGTGAGCAAAAAGAAGATGGTAAGAGGACTTCCTGAGATTAAAAGGCCCATCAAGGGCGTTTGTAAAGATTGTTAGTTGGGAAAGCTAACCGGAACATCCTTCAATAGTAAGTCCCTCTTTGTTGAGAATGCTCTAGATTTGGTGCACACTAACCTGTGTGGACCAATGAGAACAAAGAGCTACCATGGAGATCGATACTTTATGCTTTTTGTGGACGACTTCTCCAGAATGATGTGGACTCTATTTCTTAAAGAGAAATCAGAAGCTTTCCACATGTTCAAAATCTACAAAGCTAGAGTGGAAAAAGAGACCGGAAAAAGCTTGAAGTGTCTGAGATTAGACAGAGGAGGTGAATTCACCTCTCAAGTGTTCACTCACTACTGTGAGGAACATGGAATAAAAAGACAGCTATCTGCACCAAGAACTCCTAAGCAAAATGGAGTAGTAGAAAGAAGAAACAAAACGCTGATTGATTGTGCTAGAACATTGCTAATTCAAAAAGATCTGCCTCATCACTTCTGGAGGGAAGCTGTCAGTACTGTAGTCTACACACTCAACCGAGTTCAAGTAAAAAAGGGAACCGGTAAGACTCCTTATGAACTCTGGTTCAAACATACTCCCAGTGTAGGCTACTTCAAAATTTTTGGTAGTATATGCTATGTTAAAAGAGATATGTACTCCAGGAAGTTTGATCCCAAAAGCGATGAGGGAACATTCTTGGGTTAGTCTACCAAAAGTAAGACATATCAGTGTCTGAACAAAAGAATAGGGAAAATAGTTGAAAGTATCAATGTAAAAGTTGATGAATCTTCAGGACCAAAAATAAAGACCAATCATGATGATCACAACAGTCTTCAAGGCCTAAACGAGGGGAATGCCTTTGAATTCAACAAAGATATGACTGAAGATGACGGAGAAATACACATGGACAGACATCTGGAGCAAGAGAATGTACTTGAACCCAACAGGTTGATACAGAAAGGCGAACAAGTTGATGTCCTGAACCATGATGAAGACAATGCGCAACATATCATTCCACTGACAATATAATTGGTGACAAACATGGGAACGTCCTGACCATGAAGAAAGCCAAAGAGAACATCTGTCTGCTTTCATGTATCGAGCCCAAATCCACTAGAGAAGCTCTGGAAGATGAGAATTGGGTCAAGGCCATGGATGAAGAAATTGAACAAATAGAAAAGAATGATAAATGGAAACTTGTGCCTAGACCTCAGACAAAAATGTCATTGGGACAAAATGGGTCTATAGGAACAAACTGAACGAGGATTGTAAGGTCATCAAGAATAAAGCAAGACTGGTTTGCAAAGGATATGCTCAGGAAGCTAGACTAGACTATGGAGAAACTTTCGCACCAGTGGCTAGATTGGAAGGGGTAAGAATTCTTCTTGCCTATGCAGCTCACAAAAGGTTTAAAGTCTATCAGATGGATGTGAAGTCTGCGTTCCTCAATGGAATACTGGAAGAGGAAGTCTACATTGAGCAACCAGAAGGGTTTATATTTGCTCAAAACACTAATATGGTCTGCAAACTAAAAAAGGCTCTCTAAGGGCTTAAGCAAGCTCCAAGGGCTTGGTATGAAAGGTTGCATTCATACCTTCTAACCATCGGATTCACAAGAACCGGTGACAACAACAATATGTATCTCAAAACCGGAAAAGATGGAAATCTAATTGCTGAAACTTTTGTTGACGACATCATTTTTGGAGGAGAGGACAGGATGAGCAAAACTTTGTTGAAGAAATGAAGAAAGAATTTGAGATGTCTATGATTGGGCCCATAAAATTCTTTATTGGACTACAGGTCCATCAGCTGAAAGAAGGTATCTTCATCTCTCAGTCCAAGCACATAAAAGAAATTCTTGAGACTTTTGGACTAGAAGAATCCCAACCGGTTGGAACTCCAATGATAACTAATCTCAAGTTATCAAAAGAGGATGATGCCAAAGAAGTACATGAAACAATGTATCGGTCCATGATAGGAAAATTGTAGTATGCTGTTCACAGTAGATCGGACATTGCTCATGCAGTTGCCATTGTGGCAAGATTCTCAGCTAATCCCAAAGAAACACATCTGGTGGCAATAAAGAGAATCTTCAAATATTTAAAAGGAACCGAGGAATATGGTGTGTGGTTTCCACACAAGGGAGGATTCCAAATAAATGTCTACACTGATTGGGCTGGCAACCTTGATGACAGAAAGAGAACAAGAGGTGGTGCATTCTTTCTAGGTGGAAGGATTGTATCGTGGACAAGTAAGAAGCAGAACTGCATATCACAGTCCACTGCTAAAGTTGAATATGTTGCTGCTGCAATCAACTGCACACAAGTGATTTGGATCAAACAATTGCTGGAAGGTATTCAAGAACAGGTACTTGAACCGATCGCAATTCACTGTGACAGTACCAATGCCATCAACATATCGAAAAATCCTGTTATGCACTCCAAGACCAAGCACATTGCCATCAAGTATCACTACTTGAGGGAACTAGTAGGGGATAAAGAAGTAAGATTGGAGTATGTCCCCACTAAAGAACATATTGCTGACATATTTACAAAGCCATTACCAAAGAGTACTTTTGAGTATCTCAGTAATCATCAACCGAGAGTCATTAGTTCATTATGATTCAATAGAAGGCTACACTTTATCTTTCATGAACTGATGAAAAGGACTGCTGCTCGCAGGGGGAGCATAGTAGAGAATGAAAATCTTTCTGATTAGGCTTTTGGCATTATTGTCAAAAAGGGGGAGAGATTGTGGCAATCGACATGCAATTAAAAAGCAATCAAATTGATTGATAAACCAGGGAAGTTATGCAACACTCCAAATGCCCTTCATTGTTTTGCCATCAATGCCAAAGGGGGAGATTGTTAGTATCAAATGATGGTAACCGGTAAAGCTCTCTACCGGTCCAAATATTGTCATTGATTGACAAAAGAGGAGAGACTTGTCATCTCTTGTCATCTCTATACTGTCAGTAATTTACCTGTTACTAAGAGGGGAGGGGTGAATCAGTAAAACAATTCTTCACCTATTTAAAACTAGCAAACAGATCTTGGAATAAAGAACAGAAAGTTAATCAACCATTTACTAGCATAAGCAGAACTACTCAGATCAACACAGATGTTTATACCTGGAAACCCTCGGTTAGAAGGAAAAAACCACGGAGAGACAAAGCTCACAACTTCACTATTGTAGAATGAAGGCGCCCTGTTAGGAGCTTACAAAGCACTGATCATAGTGCTACCCGGTTAAGGGATTTTACAGAGATCGGTTAAGATCTAAACCCTATTAAAGGTTGCCTGGTTACAGGACTTTGAACATCACCAAAGTTGTTACCCTATTAGGGGACTTTTACAACGAACCGATTAGGTCCACCTTCATATAGGGATTTGAATATACTTTCACTACTGATAAAAGTAATGATCTATTATGACACTGAATGTTTGATTAGATCATACCTCTTTTTCTGTTAGCCTGGTTGCTGAACTCTGCTACCTCTATGCAGCTTTTCTCAGAAGATATATCTCCTCTGCTCTATGCAATCATCTAAATTCAACAACTTATCTTGCATCCTATGACCTATATTTATACAAGAGTTCTCCGTAATGAAACCCTTAACTCATAGAATCGCCAAGGTGTAAACTCACCCAAACATCATGCAACTAGCAAAAAGCTATGCATTCTGATCTGGAGTTTACCTTGCGAAACATCCGAAGAAATAAAGCTAACTCCTGTTAAAAAGCTAACTCCACTTTAGAGCGGTGGATGTCCCGTATAATCCGGTGTTAACTCTAAACCGCTCCGCATAATCCGGTGCGGATCTTTAGGCAGTTTGGACTGGTGTAACCTTATACCCGGTTTAACTTTGTATGCACACTAAGACCGGTACTGTGTACCTAGATCGGTCTACCAGTGTGTTCAGTTTTGTTTATCTACTAGTGCATACAAACTGTTCCTTGTCTACCGGTGTCTTCTAAGCAATGTGAGTGACCGGTGAGCCCTTACCGGTGCATGGTGTTTGTGAATGTACACTAATGACAACTTAAATTGCTAACAATCTTCCCCTTTGTCATTGGTGGCAAAACCATACACAATAACCATTCGCACTTGTGACAATTGATTTTTATACCTTGTTCTTGGTAGACTGCTCTGTTGTCTGTAGAACACTTCCCCTGTCTGAGTGCTTCGGTGGCTGTTCTACTTCGTTCCTCTCTTTCTTTGTTCTTTTCTGCTCTTCTTCTTCCTTCTGTTCCTGTTCATTCTCTGGTTTTCTCTTCTTCCCCTTTTTGCCTCTAGAGGACAAAGGGTGTAGCTGCTTTGAGGAATTTTACATTTGGAGTTTGTTGAAGAAATCCTTGTAGATAGTCTTAGCAGATTGTAAAAATGGTGCCCATTGATCGATTACATATTCAATATTCTTTTGGGCTGCTTTGAGAGAAACAATTATGTTCTCCATGTCTTCTACGGTTTTATAGTTTGGTTCATTTATTAGAATCTCCATAGAAGTTGATGTTTGCTGCATGATGTCAAATGTTGGTTCCAGAAACATCTGAAATCCAATTATATCTTGGATTCTCTTATTCTCTTCTTCAACAATTTTCCTCAGTGTTAGAGTCAAACTTGTCGTTTCTCTACTGTAAGTAGTTACAGTTTTGTTCTTAATATCAAATTGAGAGGACAAGGCTCTAATCTCCTTTGAGGCCTTTGCTGATTTCTCTGACAGATCTTGCAAGAATGTATCAAAATTTGATGTTCTTGTCATCAGACTATTTGCCACTTGCAGTTGCTGCTGCAACACTTTTAGGTTGGCTGTCACATTGACCTTAATTTCTTCAACCTGTTTGTGGAGAATCTCCACTCTTTTCTTCTCATAGTGGTCAATGGTCATTGTTTCTGGATCTATTAGATCCTCACCGAGTGCTTGTGTAAGTACCTCTAGTTGATCGTTGACCGGTTCATCTTCATCAACGTCTGCATTTGGTACGAAGTTGCACAGGTTGTTCTTTACTGTAGTCAGGACCATGTCCTGTTTCCTGTTGGTCAACTCTTTGAGCTGCCTTGTTGACATCTTTTTGATGTCTACCACTGTTTCAGCGACTTTACTTTTCTTGGCTTCCTTTCCCCGGCAAATGATAGTTTCCTTTTTGAAGATGAGCTTGGCATGTCTCCATGTTCTTGCTGACCCTGCTCCTGCTCTGGTCTTAGTTTGCTTTGTGTGGACAGGGATCTCTTCTTCTTTCCCCTTATTGTCTTCCATTACTTGATGAGCTCTGCTTTCTGGTTGGACTTCTTCTTCCGGTGGCTTACTACCTTCAATATTTTGTTGTTGTTCTCCTAGTGGGTCTTCTTTTTGCTGCTGCTCCTCAGCTGTATGGAGTTCCCCCAAGGGTATATTAATTTCTGCTTCTTGTCCAACATTTGTTTGTTCATTAGTTAGAAGCTCCTTTGTTTGAACTTTTTCCTTTTTGGCAGAAGATCCTTCTCCATTGATGTGTCCCTCCTGTGGTGTTTGCGCTGGTCTGTTTTGATCCTAAGGACCATATTTCTCTAGTGCCTTGAAGTCATAATTGTTCCAGTAGTCTAGAGTTTCTTTGTAGATTTTATTCTTATATTCATTTAATATTGCTGCGACTCTCTCTAATGTTTTGAGGTTCATGGATGCTTCTTCTAATAGAAGCTTTATTCTATCTTCACTAAATCCAGGCCGGACCTTAAGTAGTGTGTGCTTGGTGATTCTGGTGTTCATGCCTAGACCAGTTTTCCATTTTGCTTGTAGCCTATTGTTTAGTTCCGGTGGGAACTTGGATCTGTAGTCCCTAGGAGTCCTATGATAGTCCATGAAGGTCTCTACAATTCTGACAATCAACTTTTGTTTGTCCTCTTCGTTTAGTACACTGTACCATTTAGCTGCATTGTCCACATCTCCAAAGTCCATAACCTCAGTAATTAAGTCATCAACATGCATAGGTTGATAGTTAGCTTTGCTTGGTGAGATGAGAACCGTTGGACTCGTTGCCTGTTCCTTGGTTAAGTCTACTAGTACCGGTGCTTCTTCCCTCAGTACCCCTTTCCCTTTACCAATGTCAGGTGCCGGTTTGGCTGTTGCTCTTTGTGCTGCTTCTTGTTCTGCTTGTTGCTCGATCTGAAGAAGTTTGGTCCATAGTGTGACTTCCTCATTGTGTATCGTTTCAATTTCTCCAATAAGCATGAGGCCTATCCTTCATATGGTTGCAAAAGTTTTGTGATGAAGCTTAGCTTGTTCTGTTGCTTCTTCTAGAGTAAGGTGATCCCGAACCTCCAGAAGAGCCCTTATTCTCTGCTCCTTTTCTCTTTCTTCTGCAGCTATCCACCGGGCCTCAATGTTTTGCAGAAGTTGTTTCGGTAGAGTAGTGTACAGTCCACCGGAATGAAGATTGAATTTGTGGAGGCAGAATGCTACTACTTCCTCAATTTTGTCTTTGTCTTCGTCACTGCCCAATTCATGTCTTCTTCTCACAATACCCAAATTCTCAACCCTTTTCAATCCTTCCACAATTTCGTCAATTGTGGGCTTGGCTCGTCTAGGTGGGTTCTCCTTTGATATTTACCGGTCTTCTTCTTCCTACTTAGAGGAACTGTATCTTCAGGGTCTGTTTCTTCTTGTTCTTCCTCTTGGATACTAGGTGTCGGGTCTTCTTTCTTCCTTCGGCCTTTGGGCTATTCAGTCGTTGGTTTCTTCCTTGGTGTAGACGTCCTTTTGTAGACAATTTTGATCGGTGCTCTCTTTGACAGGTTCTGAAAAATTTCAGTGTACGTCTCGAACTGATTGGCACCAAGATCCAAATTTGCATCACTTAATGCATCAGCGTATGCCTTAGCAACTTTGGCTGAGATCTCATAACCCAGCTCAGGAGCATATGCATCTCTTGGTTCAACTGCTTGAATAATGCAGTTGTCGGTGGTGACCAAAAAACATACCTCATCCTTGTAATTTTCGACAAATGCTGACGGAACTCTTTCTCTCTCGTGCATCTCTAGTTAAAAGGCTTCAAAATGTTTAGTCATAGCATGGCTTAGCTGGTCTCCTTGACTATTTGCCATTTCAGTGATTTGATGCATAATCGGTTTATCGGTTCTACAGTTCACTTTTGCGAAACCTTGGAAGAAATCCAAGTAGAAAAGGTATAGACACATCAAAAGGGTTCCATACTTAGGGTTCCATAGAAATTCTTCACAACTCCAAGCTTCTTCATGTTTTCAAAAATTTGATTCCAAAGCATTGCACAAATGTCGTATTGGACATTTTCGTGCATGATGCGATGCACAACATGAATTGCCCCACTTGGTACGCTGTTTAAGTTGCTTGATTGACAGACTTTATATCCGATGACAGCAGACGTGAAGCGTACTCCTTCGTCTTCAATGTCGTTTATAGTCATGAGTCGACCGTTGTACTTTGACTTGGTTAGCTTGTTGACGACAGAGTTGGAGATGGTGCGCAGAGTTATCGCTTCCCCTTTGTCACTGTATCCGGTCACTCTGTGGAGATCCTCTTTGGTGATCTCGTGACATGCGCCTTTGTTGAGCCAGAGCCTTGGTTCGTGAAGACGGCTCAGGACTAGTCTAACTTGGTCCTCCCGGAAGATTGCAGGGTAGCACACACCATTTATTAGACCGAAAGATACCAGATTGGCATATTTGTCGAGAAGTTTCCCTTCTTCACTTAATGTTATATAGTCTCCTTAAATAAAGGTTTCTCCGAGTTCTTCCTGTCTGGCGTGAATGAACGCTGTAACATCCTCGGTCAAGAGGACTCCTTTTGGTATGGAAGAGAGAGCACCAGCCATGTCGTTTTCTCTGTTCTGAATAGGCAAGATGTTGTATGCTGGTCTGTTCACTTGATCTCCTTTGATCAACTTCACAGTGGCGGAAGATGAAACCATTCTTGCTAACCGGTGATTTGCAGATAGTGATTTCTCAGCGATCAAAGTGTGAAGATAATACTCAACACAAGAATTCGTAAATTGCGAAGTAAGCAAAGTGAAAGCTTATGAGTAATTATCCTTTCTTTTATAGGGTTAGGTTATAACGGTAATTACCAAACGGTAACTATCTGTTAAACAACTACAGTAATAAATGCCTTACCTACTTTTTCTCTTCCCGTTTTGCTAGCCGGTTGATTGTCAACTAGCCTTACCGGTTAGTTTCGTAGATCGAGTGAATCCGTCCTTCACCGGTCATATTTGGAACAGTAGTGGATTTACCGGTTCCCTCTAAACCCTCATGGTTTAGTTTGCTGAAAAAATATCGCTATCAGCAGATGGTGATCTTTCCTCTGTTTTCTCTTCAACGGAGATCTTTGATTCTTTTACGAACCAAATCTGTTTGACTATTTTCTTAGTCTTTTCTTCCTTGTTGGTCTTCTCTTCAGATTTAACCGGTTCCTTCTCCTTGCTGGATGATCGGTTTCTGCATTCTTTGGCTTTGTGTCCCACCTTGTTGCAGTGATAGTAGATTACTCCAGTTGCTTTCTATGAGTTCATCTGTTTCGTATTAGTTGACTTGTTGTGAGAGTCATTGCAATTGTATCCTCCACAGTTCACACAATTCACTGTACTAAGGTCCTTGTTTGTCTTGGTGAGTATCGGTTTTGGGGATCTAAATGCCATTGTCTTGGATCTGCATTTTTGTGCTTTGTGTCGGAATTTGTTGCAGGCATAGCAGTACCCTCTGAAGCTTCCCTTGTTGCAGCTAGGCACGGATGCAGGACTGGATCAACACTCACTGGTCTTGTGGCCCTTTTTGCAGCAGTTCTTGCAGTAGCTATTGTTGGTCCTTACTGGTGCATTCTTGTAGTTATTAATCTTATGACCCGATTTCCCACAGTGTTTGCAAGATGTGTTAGGGAAATTCTTACCTTTCTGCATCAGCAATCTCATCTTAACCTCCTTGATTGCTTTTGTTCTAGAGGGTTCACCATTCTTTTTGGCATTTTTATAAGTGAATCCAAGACCAGTCTGATCCTTGTGTCTTCTTTGAGCTTTGAGTTGCTCATCAAGCTTAGTTGAACTTTCATTGTATCTTCTCAGTATTTCATTTGTTTCTCCAAGTTTGTTCATCTGCTCCCTTAGTTGATGCAATTCTTGAGACAATCTATTGCATGCTTCATTCCTGTCATGCCAACCTTTCTACATGTGGGCATTTTTTTGGGTGACACTCTGCATGTCTTCTTGAAGTTGTAGAATGATAAGTTCACTTGACCCTACGGCCTCCACTGCTCGGTCCCTTGCTTTGTCAGAGGCTCACAGAGACTTAACTGCTGAATTTCTTTCGTTTTCAGTTTTTCTCTTTTTCTCGATTAGTTCAGTCATCCTCAGGGCATTGTCCTCTTGGTCTCTTTTAAGATTAGAGATCTCATCGGTCAGGATTTGATTCCTTTCCATGAGTTCAGATACTGTCTCCTCAGCTTCGTCAGATCCACTCTGCCCAGAGAGCTCATCAATGGTTTCATTGCTCTCATTTAGTTGTAGCGCTAGCTCCTTTCTTTTCGCAAGTGATCTCCTCAATCTGTTTTCCAGAGAGGCGATGAGGTCATTGGCTTCCTCAAGCTGCTTTTGATACCGGTAAACCTCCATGATCTTTCTCTCCAGCTGTTAGGATTGGAAGTAGAGAGAATAGGGCTCTGATACCAATTGTTAGTAATTTACTGGTTACTAAGAGGGGAGGGGTGAATCAGTAAAACAATTCATCTCCTATTTAAAACTAGCAAACAGATCTTCGAATAAAGAACAGAAAGTTAATCAACCATTTACTAGCATAAGTAAAACTACTCAGATCAACATAGGTGTTTATACGTGGAAACCCTCGGTTAGAAGCAAGAAACCACGGTGAGACAAAGCACACAACTTCACTATTGTAGAATGAAGGCGCCCTGTTAGGAGCTTACAAAGCACTGATCATAGTGCTACCCGGTTAAAGGATTTTACAGAGATCGGTTAAGATTTGAACCCTATTAAAGGTTGCCTGGTTACAGGACTTTGAACATCACCAAAGATGTTACCCTGTTAGGGGATTTTTACAACGAACCGATTAGGTCCACCCTAATATAGGGATTTGAATATACTTTCATTACTGATAAAAATAATGATCTATTATGACACTGAATGTCTGATTAGATCATACTTCTTTTTCTGTTAGCCTGGCTACTGAACTCTGCTACCTCTATGCAGCTTTTCTCAGAAGATATCTCTCCTCTGCTCTATGCAATCATCTAAAATCAACAACTTATGTTGCATCCTATGACCTGTATTTATACAAGAGTTCTTCGTAATGAAACCCTTAACTCATAGAAGCGCCAAGGTGTAAACTCACCAAAACATCATGCAACTAGCAAAAAGCTGTGTTCTGATCTGGAGTTTACTTTGCGAAACATCCGAAGAAGTAAAGCTAACTCCTGTTAAAAAGCTAACTCCACTTTAGAGTGGTGGATGTCCCGTATAATCCGGTGTTAACTCTAAATTGCTCCGCATAATCCGGTGGAGATCTTTAGACAGTTTGGACCGGTGTAACCTTATACTCGGTTTAACTTTGTATGCACACTGAGGCCGGTACTGTGTACCTAGATCGGTCTACCGGTGTGTTCAGTTTTGTTTATCTACTAGTGCATACAAACTGTTCCTTGTCTATCGGTGTCTTCTAAGCAATGTGAGTGACCGGTGAGCCCTTACCAGTGCATGGTGTTTGTGAATGTACACTAATGACAACTTAAATTGCTAACAGATACAGGCTGACACTCAATGAAATCTACATCAAGAGAGGCTGGTTTGTAATTCATTGTAACCGGTCACTACACTAAGCATCTGTAACCGGAACAATGAAACCGGTAATCCACAGAAAGGAAGCACACCGAGGACAATGCAACTGGTAAACCAATAAGACAAGAGAGAAACTGCAACAGATGAAAAGACGGATATATTATTAGACTCCGGTATGAACCGAGGAAGTCATAGTCAACTGTCAAACTATCTGTTCGAACCAACTCAGTCTACCGGGATTTATTGCAGTACATATGGTGATCTTGAGTTGTCTTGATGATCTGTTAGAGGCGCAAGTAAAGGAACTTGCGGTGCAGCTGAAGGATTTAAAGCTGGATTCAGTGGCTCTAAATGATGATGTTATCTCCTATGAAGGAAGGTTGCCTGACACGCAACTGCTGTTAAAGCGGAGAAAGCTAGAGCATGTATCGGATGCTTGCTCAGGAAACCATTACCTCACTAAGTGTTGTGATCGTAAGATCTCAGGATCAGATCATACATTTGAGGCGCGGTTAGGGCAGGAAATTGATGGAATCATTTGCCGTTGCACCAAAAGCTCGAACTATCAGTGCTCGATACAAATGTCAGATTTTAACCTGATCCACGGGAGGTGGTTAAGCCATGTCACAAATCTCCAAGGAGGTGCTGAACACCAAGTCAACAATCTCCCCCTCAGCACCGATTGAACCTTCAACACCCACTGAAGGGAGACTCGAACCCGTGACCCGAGGCTCTGATACCAATTGATGGAATCATTTGCTGTTGCACCAAAAGCTCGAACTATCAGTGCCCGATACAAATGTCAGATTTTAACTCGATCCACGGGAGGCGGTTAAGCCATATCACGAATCTCTAAGGAGGTGGTGACCACCAAGTCAACAAAAATCTGTATATATTCTTATGCCTGTTGTGAAGAAAAGTTGGCTTCATCCTGCAAAGAAAAAGAGTGAACCTATATGCTACAATGCAGGGGTAAAAGAAAGTAGAGAAAGAGAGATAACAGATTGTGCAAAATAGCGCAATAGTAGATGAGAATACACCTGCGGTGACCGGTGTTGATTCTCAGTTGAGCGTAAATAGAGATCTTATCTGGCTAAGCAAAGCCATCTGTGAAGATCACACTTCTATTGTTTTCTAGTAAACTACAATAGACAAATCCCAGTATTTGGGTGGGCTCTAACAGGGCCCTTGTATTGAAATTTCTTAACCGGGTGACATCTTTCAAGGTGTTCTAAAGTCCTTTAACTAGGTAGGTCCTAGCAGACCTTATTGTAATAAATCCCTTGACCGAGTCGCATCTAGCAAGTGCGCGTTTGTCCTTTAACTGGGAAAGCTCTTAACAGGGCGTACTCGAATAGAGTACAAAATTTGTGAGGTCTCCTCACACCGTGGTTTTTACCCTAACCGGGTTTCCACGTGATAAATCTGGTGTCACTTTGTGATTGTTTACTTACTGTTATTATTTGCTTAGATCTGTTTGCTTTTTGTGCTATAAGTTTACTTCACTGGATTTAAAAGAAGATAAAGTTTTTTATTGTGTTGATTCACCCCTCCCCTCTCAGCGCCGGTTGGGACTGTGAAAGTGAACATCTCATATGCATTCTCTAGATTTGCAATTGATGGCACGATGTGATCTTTAATACTATCAACAATTATTCTCATTGCTTTATTGTTGTTTTTGTTTCATTCCTTCTTTTCATCCGCATCCATATTATCTTTAGGAGGATCTTCAATGGTTGAAGTAATTTCCAATTCCCTTAAAATGATTAATAACCTCATCTTCCAAGATGTAAAATTAATATCTCCCTCAAGCCTATCTTCGGGTCTAATCCCGGTTGACATGATAACCAACTTAGTGGAAAGAGTTAGTTTGAATTCCTAAATCTGAAATGAATCTTTGCTCTACCTAGGCTTTGATACCATGTTAGTATTTTCCAGATTTATGCTAGGAATTTACAAACTATAGAGAGCTTTCAATTTAGACTAAGCATAGGAAATAACATAGGCACAAAAGTGAATAAGATAGTACCCGGAAATTGAAGATGTAAACTCAGATCTGCAACTAGTTATCTTCAAGTTTGCCTTCACAAGTACTTGTATTTGGAGCAGCCAGTGATACTAAAAGTCGTTACCTATTAAGACTTTCCAGTCTGCTGTAGAAACAAACGTTTTATGATGTTCATCTGCTCTCCCTTAATGTTTCGATCTGCCTTATGAGTGTAGCTTGATAGGCTGACAATTACACAAGCAGCTAGACATCATTTTGCTTCAGCACCTTGCGATTTTGCAAGCCTTTTTCACACGAATTCGCAGATGTTATGATTGCACTAGTTTGATTGCTACAAAGAAGATCGCCACCCTTGATAATCAGATTTGGAGAAGAGGACAATCGCTGTAATTATCCAACAGTTGGATAAATTCGATCAACATGTAGGAACCGAATCTTGGAGAGAAGATAATATGTTATGTTTTTTGATATATCTCCCTCAAGAATTGATCTACTTATATATGCAAATGGAGTGCCTCCTTAAGAGGCCGACTTGGATAATTTAAATAATAAATATACTTGTCCAAGAAGCTGACTTGGGCCCTTTCTAATTTTTATTTAAATTAAACCATTAAGCATATAAAATTGTTTTTATTGTTAAACATTAAATATTAAATATTCCGTTATATTTAATATTATTAGTTATATATATCGAATAATAATAAATATATATTCTATATATTTATTATTATTATCCAAGGCATAAGATATTTGCCGTAAAGGCCATAATATCAACAAGCTAAACCTTGAGGTTGATTAATGAAACTATACATAAGGATTGAATGGCATCAATTGTTAGAAGCTAAACATAGTCATTACATCCAAAGCTACAAGAGACAAATCATATAATTATCTCAACACAAAGCTTTCAAATAATTGTTAAGTGATATAAAACTCATAAAGGTACATTAACACAGGATAAATCAGTTCAATTGTAATTTAGAAGCAAAGTAGGTGTTCTAAATTTCATTGAATGAAAAACAAATTCAGTATTGACAATAACATTCAATAGCAATTTCAGCAATATGCAGGCTGGGGAATTGGGATTAACCATTGAAGTGCAATTGAAACCTATTTGTATTGTCTACAGAGCATTGTATGAAAATAAATTAAATTAATTGACTAGACTTCAACTTCAGCTCGGATTACTTACATGACTTGCAAGCATTATGTAATAACCACCTTCATATTCATACCAAATTTTGTTTTGCAATTTTCACAATGTGTGACAGGCATTACATCAAACATTTATTAGAACCTATGCTCTACGGAGTTTCGGGGATGGGGACGGGGACGGGGACGGGGACGGGGACGTTTTAGGGGATGGGGACAGGGATATTTTAGGGGACGGGGACGTTTTAGGGGATGGGGATAGGGATATTTTAGGGGATGGGGACGTGTTTTCGGTACGGGTACGACTCGAAGCCAAATTTTCTGGGACTACAGGGGACGGCTATTAAAAAAATAGGGAAATTTTTGTATATAGAGAGAGAATTCAAATATGAATCTCATAACATTGATCAACGATAAACCATTCACCATAGACACGATAAACCATTCACCGTAGATATTTTAGAAACTCAATACAGTGAATACATAGCAAATTAACAAGATTCAAATACTTTCATTGTAAAAATATGGCGTACATGTAGCAAAATTGCCCAAAGGCTCCAAGTTTCATGCATGAGATCAAAATTACATAAAGAGAAGTCCAACTTGCAACTCAAAAATGAAAGCTCCGTTGCTGCTCCTCTTCTTCTTGCCAAGAATAAATCAAATGAAGAAATGAAAGAGAGTTAGGCTTTTTAGCATCCAAAATAGGGTTTAGTAATTTTTATTTGATATTAGAGTCCACGTGGGACCCGCCCATAACCTTTTTTCTATTTAAAAAATGCACTTTTTAAGACTGGCAGAAATTTTTTTCAAGCTGGGAAATAGGGGACGGATTTGGGTACTGGGGACGGTTGGGCCGTCCCCTGACCATCCCCGTTACCCAAATCCATCCCCGAGTTTCCAAACCTCAATTTTTAATTTAGGAAATGTCCCCGATTTGGGACCAAAAAGGGAACGGTTAGGGGACGCTGCAATTTTTTCCCCGCGTCCCCGGTATGTCATGTCCCCTCTTTAGTGACATGTCATTTTTCAGTGGATTTGCCTATCATGGACTCTCGTAGGCAGATGGTTTTGGTGAGAGAGTCATTCTGATGATTATTTGGGGATTGGATGGTCTTATTTGCTCTTGGAGAGATGGTGTTTATCATATTTTTATTATCATGTGTTATGTGGGGCCAAAATGCTATAATTTTGAGTTGAGTTGCACTTTTTATTTTATAAAGTTACTTTTTATATAAAAGTGCATTATAAAAAGATTTTATAAGAATATTTTATGGATACTTCTAGAAGTTCTAGTGGCTTCTTAGAAAAGTAAATAAATAGAGTGCTTGGCCTCTCATTTGGACATCCCATGACTTGAGTTTACACTACTTTTTTCTTTGAGCATTTGTGGTGCCATCTTGGTCTGCAGATTGTCATTTGATCTTTAGGAACGGAGTTTCTTAAAGATTTGCATAACTGAGGAGGTGAAATATCCTTTGAAGGGTTGCACTTTGGAAGTGGTATTTAGCCATTTCAAGTTGAGCTTATTTGGAGTCCTCAGACTTACCTGAG
Source organism: Chamaecyparis obtusa (assembly GCA_027943335.1). Taxonomy (NCBI): domain Eukaryota; kingdom Viridiplantae; phylum Streptophyta; class Pinopsida; order Cupressales; family Cupressaceae; genus Chamaecyparis; species Chamaecyparis obtusa. The sequence continues at coordinate 593,977 of BSBK01000743.1, read as the reverse complement.
AGTTTGAGTTTTTGATTGCAAGAGGGAAAAAAAAGTAGATCTGAAAAAACAGTCCGAAAAAGCAGTCCGAAAAAGTAGATCCGAAAAAGCAAAGCGAAAAAGCAGATCCGAAAAAGCAGTCCGAAAAAGCAAATCCAAAAAAGCAAAGCAAAAAAGCTGATCCGAAAAAGCAAAGCGAAAAAGCAGATCCGAAAAAGCAGAGCGAAAAAGCAATCTGAAAAAGTTTTTGCTACAATTCTAATTCAGTTTTCAGAATTTCAGGATAGGGTTTTGGAACCACATTTTTGCTCTTATCTTCCTCATTACTCAGCATATCATTCTGGGTATTTTTGCATCGGATTTCTATCGTCAAGGAGATAAAGATAGGTGCATTTTGGAGTCCCAAAATGCCATGATTTATTTTTAATGAATTTTCAAAATTCCTAGACATTTTCGAAAATCTGCAAGAAAGTACATTTTCAGATTTGGGGTGACTTTGGCTTGGGTGTTGGCATATTCAGCACTGGCAAAAATTATCGCAGCCATCTACAATCAGGTTCCTCACTTCTCATTTGGCATTTGACATATTTTCTGAAAAATGTATGTTTTCAGCCGAGTACAAAATATAGCTTCAACACTTCACTATTTTACATTGTATTTGTCTTTGTTTGCCATTTGGCATTATTGGTATCAAAGGAAGGCTAGGATTTTGCAAGTGAAAGGACATTGTAATTTTCAGTCTATCTATATTGCAAACTTAGGGTTTGGTGATCATATTATTGGCTGAAATATGTATTGCATTGTTGCAAATTGTTGATATATGAATGGCATATGGTTTTGAGCAATTTCCTACATCATTGATAGTGTTTTAGATGGTATTTGGTTGCTATCTATTATTCTGAAATTTTTGGACAGCAAACTCATATACTCAAAAATAATTTTCTATCTACATCTTGAGTTGCATTTTTGAGGGTTTATTTAGTGGCCTATTGGTAGGGGTCATTACAGTGGTATCAGAGCGGTTTCCTTGCCATCCTGTTGGGTAAGAGCCGTCTTGTATGAGTGATCAGCACTCTACTTTATCCAGAATGGACAGGTATAGTACAGAGTCTCAGAGGACACGATTTTGGATAGCTGATAGACAAAGTAGGAAGATCCACAGTCGGAACAGTAGAAAGGATGGTTATTTAGACATTCGAGATGAACTTAAGAAAATAAGCCATGACATGTTTGAACAGTTGGTTAAGCGCCATCGTATGATGAATGACATGCTGTCCGACCCAGCTAAGGTGGATAAGTTGACTAGATTTCTATTTGGCAGATCTTCTTACAGGGCAGATGACACAATTACCAGGAACTTGCATTAGGAGTTCGAGAAACTAGCTTACAGCCAGGTAGAGGTCTCAGATTCTACTCCGCCACAAGAGGAAGTGGTGAAGGATATTACGCAGATTGATAGTAACTGTCAACTTGATACTCAAGTTGAGACAGTTGTATACTGGTCGCCAGTGGGTGATGTCATAAGTACTCAGGATGGTTTGGTTACGACAGACAGTGGCTACAACGTAGAGGATTCAGATGATGATTTTGAGGATGTTGTGCATGATGGTGAGATACCTGGTAGAGATAAGCAGACATTGAGTATTCATGACTTTGCTGAGAGGGAGTACCAGGCACATTTGGATGCTTCGTCACATGAGGTTGAGGCTGGTAGTACTTCGCAAGATTTGTTCAACCAACTGAAGGTGAGCGAAGATAGTATTGTGACTTCATTATCTCATCATGACAGGATGCAGGATATGATAGAGGATCACATCTGGATGATTCAATTATAGGGCAGACATAAGGGAGTTTAGGCAGAGTCTTCTTGTGTTGACTTACAGACGATTAGGGAAGGAATGGGAACGATGGAGTTGAGTTATTTACATCTTCTATCAGATCGTGACCATCTTCTTAGCCTTGCTGGAGACTATTCAGATGCCTTGAGGAGGAAGGAGGAAGTTGACAGGCTTTCTCGCGAGCTTGAGGACACTCGAGCTTCTTTGGTGAATACTCCATTGGCATTACAGGACTTGGAGAGACATGGGGATGAGCATGGCGTGGAGTCGAGTTTGGTTTCATCTTGCACACCTGATACTCAGCTTTCTGCGGTAGGCGGATCACATGTGGTCGTTGATAATATTGTGAGTTCATCTGGCATTCACATCCAGGATACAGGGACAGTGTCAGACAGGTATGTGGAGTTAGTTGGTATTAGTCATATTACTCAGGTGAGAAGTTTGCTCTAGTTACCAGCTGATTCTAGTTTACGGATATGGACTCGAGATTGTTATATTGGCATTTGGGATTCAGTTGACTAGAGATCTTTAACACTTTTTGGTAGCAGTGATTGTTTGGGTGCTATCATGGATTTGATTAGCAGATTGCACGGTGTAGTCCTTTCTTGTGCCAACAGTTTGTCCGATGTCGGTATTAGTTTTTATACACCGGTGTTGGGCTTTGTTCATATTTCCAGTCGACCATTCTTGCTGGAATGTGTTGACGATCTTTCATATTTGGCAGTGTTTACAGATGAGTCCCAGGATCGTATTGGCATTGATGACATCCAGGAGGATGCAGTGGGCAATTTTGGGGACTTAGTTTCCTCGGCAGTTTCTTTTGGGACAGAGGAGTTGGACAGCAGTGCTACAGTTTTTGATACTCCGTATGTTGATATGAGCTTTGGAGTTGATTCGCAGGATATGGATGGTAGTACTCCAGAGACCAGTGACTTTGAGGATACTCTTTTGGACAATGCGTCAGAGGAGGATTGTAGGAGACAGTTTGGCCAGCGCCATCATGTGTCTAGTCAGCTGAGAGTTAGTGAGCGAGACATTGCTATCACTTGCTAGCATTTCGATGCTGCTCGTCAGTTGTTAGCAGTTTATGGATGGGGTTGTCCTACTAGTGATGAGCAAGGAGGCAATTATCTTTCCTTGATAGAGATCCACTCTTTATGGGAGGCTATACGGATTCTGAGACAGAATTATAGGCAGTTGGTAGCCAACAAAGATTATCTTATGGGGTGGGGCAGTACGGCGTACGATGCATTATTGGCCAAGGAAGATGAGGTGAGTGAGCTTGCTCAGCAGCTCGAGGTGACTTCTGAGATTCTTGAGAGTACATAGTTGGCTTTCGAGGAGTCACAGTTTCATTTGGCTGAGGTGACCATGGAGTTAGAGCGATTGCAGTCTTTACCAGATTCTATACAGTCACAGGTTGTGGTGTCTGGTGATCCGAGGATGTCCATGGTTGAGATTGTCAGAGACAGTGGAGATGGGGATGCATCCATCCTCGATACTAGCATTGGCATATCGGGTTCGTTTCCACTAGAGTTAGGTTCAGTTGAGTTGGGTGCTGCAACATATTGTTGTGGTATGCCTGACATGGTGGTGGTCTCTACTACTGGTGGCACGGAGACTAGGGATGTTGTATCAGAGATCATGTGTGATGTTGGTGAGCCGACAGTTGGCATGGTTCCTGCTAGTGATACTACTCCCTTGGTGACGTCTTCGGAGGTAGTAGTCAGTTCCAGGTTGGTTAGGGATCGGTTGCAGTTAGTTTCATCTGGATTGCAGTCTGAGTCACTGACTGAGATTGGCGCATCTTATCGGCATTACACTGTGAGGTATGCTCACCAGTTTACCTTTGATGACCATGTTGATGAGATGATGATACATAGATGTACTTTGGTCCCTAGTGCTTGTCATCAGTTATGGGATGGTTTGACGCCATGGGATGAGAATTGTGATGGGCATGACATGGCGATAGGTTTTGCGGTTGATAGCTTGATAATACATAACTTAGAGCAGGAGTTTGGGAGTGATGCTTCAGCGGTCGTTGTTATTGATTCTACTCCTTTGGCTATGACATCTCTTGACTTAGTTGGTGATCGGCCGCAGTGGGTTGAATCACCTGTGCATGGTGAGCTGTTGACTGAGGTTGGTTCTTTTTATCAGCATTATATTGCAGGGTATGTACATCAGTTTGCTTTTGATCCTTGTGTTGAGGAGTTGATGGCAAACAGATGTGGTTTGGGTTCTATTTCTTGCTGTTTATCTCGTGATGTCTTTTCGCCATCAGCAGTGCATGGGAGTTATGGTTATGAGGCAGTGGTCGGTGATCTGCAGAGTTGTGTTGACTGTAGGAGTTGTACAGTGTGTGGATTCTCCATACTTGGTACAGTTCCATTCGGGAGTGTTCACCATTGTCGCAGAGTTGGATTGTACATTCCGCATAGGCCAGTGGGATGCGTTGATGGTATTTACTGTGTTGGCAGTTCGAGTTGTCCACTTTACTTGGGTTCTGATGTTCTGAGAGTTTGTGTCTCGTGGGTTCCTGACTGTGGCAGTTATGATTTTGGAGATTGGTTGAGCTATATTTATTAGTTTGATTATGGATTCCTCTTGGTTATATTGCAGAGGATATTGCAGGAGCCTGCGTTGATTGACAGCAGTATAGTTCATGACTACATTTGGGATCCAGGTGGATTGATTGGCACCAGTTACCACCCGCAGACTGATGGGCAGACTGAGATAGTAAATAAGTGGGTGGAAGGCTACTTGAGGAACTATGTGGCAGGGCAGTAGAAGGCATGGGTTAGGTGGGTTTATCTATGTGAGTATTGCTACAATACCACATACCACATGTCTATTCAGATGACTCCTTTCAGGGCACTATATGGTTATGAGGCACCGAGTTTTCCGGATTTACTTATGAGTGATGTTAGAGTTCCTTGTGCTGGAGATTTGCTTCTGGAGAGCAAGGACATTGTTGATGCTCTCAAAGATAATATTGCCAGGGCCCAGAATCAGCATAAGCAGTATGCATATCAGAAGCGGATAGAGAGGAGTTTTGAGGTTGGTGATATGGTTTATCTCATGTTGCAGCCCTATAGATAGTCTACTCTTGGGAAGAGTGGATCGGAGAAGCTTAAGCCTAGGTACTATGGTCCTCTCAAGATTATCAGGCGTATTGGAGAGATGGCATATGAGCTTGAGCTTCCAGCAGACAGCAGGGTACACAATGTTTTCCATGTGTCACACCTCAAGAAGGCGTTGGGTTAGCATGTTGTGCCTTCAGCAGTTCTTCCTCCATTGGATGATGAGGGGAAGTTGGTTCTTGTTCCCGAGTACATCATTGACAGCAGAGAGAGGCAGGTCCGCAGGAGGACCATCAGGGAGTATTTGGTGAAGTGGAGAAATTTGCCTGAGAAGGATGCCACATGGGAGGGAGAAGATATTTTCCAGCACCTAGCTTTGAGATTGCTTGAGGGCAACCAATTTCAGGAGGGGCAGACTGTCATGTCCCCTCTTTAGTGACATGCCATTTTTCAGTGGATTTGCCTATCATGGACTCTCGTAGGCAGATGGTTTTGGTGAGAGAGTCATTCTGATGATTATTTGGGGATTGGATGGTCTTATTTGCTCTTGGAGAGATGGTGTTTATCATATTTTTATTATAATGTGTTATGTGGGGCCAAAATGTTATAATTTTGAGTTGAGTTGCACTTTTTATTTTATAAAGTTACTTTTTATATAAAAGTGCATTATAAAAGGATTTTATAAGAATATTTTATGGATACTTCTAGAAGTTCTAGTGGCTTCTTAGAAAAGTAAATAAATAGAGTGCTTGGCCTCTCATTTGGACATCCCATGACTTGAGTTTACACTACTTTTCTCTTTGAGCATTTGTGGCGCCATCTTGGTCTGCAGATTGTCATTTGATCTTTAGGAACGAAGTTTCTTAAGGATTTGCATAACTGAGGAGGTGAAATATCCTTTGAAGGGTTGCACTTTGGAAGTGGTATTCAACCATTTCATGTTGAGCTTATTTGGAGTCCTCAGACTTACATGAGGGTTTGAGTTTTTGATTGCAAGAGGGAAAAAAAAAGCAGATCCGAAAAAGCAAAGCGAAAAAGCAGATCCGAAAAAGCAAAGCGAAAAAGAAGATCCGAAAAAGCAGATCCGAAAAAGTTTTTGCTACAAGTCTAATTCAGTTTTCAGAATTTCAGGATAGGGTTTTGGAACCACATTTTTGCTCTTATCTTCCTCATTACTCAACATATCATTCTGGGTATTTTTGCATCGGATTTCTATCGTTGAGGAGATAAAGATAGGTGCATTTTGGAGTCCCAAAATGCCATGATTTATTTTTAAGGAATTTTCAAAATTCCTAGACATTTTTGAAAATCTGCAAGAAAGTACATTTTCAGATTTGGGGTGACTTTGGCTTGGGTGTTGGCATATTCAGCACTGGCAAAAATTATCGCAGCCATCTACAATCAGGTTCCTCAGTTTTCATTTGGCATTTGGCATATTTTTTGAGAAATGTATGTTTTCAACCGAGTACAAAATATAGCTTCAGCACTTTACTATTTTACATTGTACTTGTCTTTGTTTGCCATTTGGCATTATTGGTATCAAAGGAAGGCTAGGATTTTGCAAGTGAAAGGGCATTGTAATTTTCAGTCTATCTATATTGCAAACCTAGGGTTTGATGATCATACTATTGGCTGAAATATGTATGGCATTGTTGCAAATTGTTGATATATGAATGGCATATGGTTTTGAGCAATTTCCTACATCATTGATAGTGTTTTAGATGGTATTTGGTTGCTATCTATTATTTTGAAATTTTTGGACAGCGAACTCATATACTCAAAAATAATTTTCTATCTACATCTTGAGTTGCATTTTTGAGGGTCTATTTAGTGGCCTATTGGTAGGGGTCATTACATGGTACGAAACGGGGACGGGAACAGGGGTTCTAGGCTAGGGGATGCGTCCCCGTGGAACACATATTAGAACAACATTTTAATATTATTTTATGGTATATTTTTTAACATAGCTCAGCAGAGCTCAACAACAAATTTCATGTATGTTAATGGGCATTCTTTAATTAGTTTGGAAGCATAAAGCAATACATATACATATTGACAAACATTTGTCGTTCCAGCATTTAAACCAAATATTCAAGTATACAATACTCAAGTTGATAATTTTTTTGACCTCTCAGCTGAAAGGAAAATGCTGGAGTAATATCTCGGCATATAGGGATTTGCCAATAAATTGGATGGAGCAGTAACCTCATTCAAGTCAAATGTGCAATGGTTGAGACTGATGCAAGTTCATTCTAGTAGCAACAATTGTGCAAATTGTGCCTCCTTGTCACCTCCTTGTTCCTTCTTCAAGCATGTATCTAGTTTCTCAAACTCCAAACCTCCCTTATAAGTAGCGACACTTCAGATAACTCCCAGAACTCTCATTTCATTTGTCCCATTCAAATTCCATTTGTGTGATTGGTTGGTTTCATGTAATTGACTAGCATGTTCATTATGGACGGACCCTTTTATTAATAATGCCTTACTATTTGGCCTGAGAAATTTAACAATAAGATATCATTATGGACGGACCCTTTTATTAATGAATAAGGAGACCCTTCCTAGTTCGAATTGCTAGGGGGGAATTTTAATAAATAAAATGAAATAAAAACCCTAAAAGGTTCGATTGAGATGAAGGGATGTAATGTCGCTGTCATTAAATAAATAATAAAATTTTGTATTTGGGTTCCGATCGATTTAGTTTATCTCGGGCCCATTTTTTATTTGTTGGCATAGGTGTAGTTGTTGCCGTCGGCTCTATTTGTGCACCCTCGGGAGTTTTTCGACAGGTATTTATGTCCGACATGTAGGATGAATTTGGTATGTTGAGATTTGATATTTTATTTGTATTTGCGAATTCCTGTTGGGATTCTGCTGTCCGCCATTTCAGAGGTGAAAGATCCTCCCAATTTGGTTTGTTGCAGTTTCGGTGGGATTCAACCCTCACCCTATTCTGTTTGTTCTCTTGTTGGTTTTGGCAAATTTGGAATGCTATATAATCATACTGTTATTTCCATTTGCAAGTACTGGTTCCCATACTATGTTGAGCATTGAAATTCGTTTGCAAAACAACTTGGTTCGGAAACTGTGAGTAAAAGGATGTGTATCTGGTCGCTTCCCTACAACTTACTGTACTCTCTTCGTACGACATTTGAACCATCACACCGTACGGCCTCAGGCATTCCAACCGTATAGCCTCAGGCATCCCTCACACCTTATGGCCTGAGGCATTCCAACCGTACGACCTTAGGCATCCCTGACACCGTACAGCCTCAGACATTCCAACCGTGCGGCCTCAGGCATACTCACACTGTATGGTCTCAGGCATCCCTCACACTGTACGACCTCAGGCATACCTCACACTGTACGGCCTCAGGCATTTCAACCGTACAACCTCATGCATCCCTCACACCGTACGACCTCAAGCATTCCAACTGTGCGACCTCAAGCATACTCGCACCATACGACATTCCAACCGTACGGCCTCAGTCATCTCTCCACCTTACGACATTCCTATTGTACGACTTGCATTTGGTCTTCCCACCGTACTTCCTTTCACCATACGTCATTGCTGTCAGCACTCCAAGAACCAACGTTGCTGCACACTGCACAATACACCTCCAAGTAAGAAAGTATTTGGGATTCGTGAACATTCTAGTGGTATTAGAATTGGTTATTCTGCCACCTTGTAGGTAGTGAATGCAGGTTTATACCAGGAAGAGGAGAAGATATCACTCGGTAGAATGGCGGACCCCCAAGATCCTGCCGCAGAAGTCAGGACTTTTTTGAGAGAACTCACTAGCAACCAAGCAAAGATAAATGAAACTCAACGCCTCATGGAAGAGACATTGCGAAAATTGGCTGAGAGCAAGTTATGTGCTGAACAAAGTGACAATTCTGTCTCAGGAAGGGCGAATCCCAAAACTGTAAGCTCTCGGTCGTCGATGCCAACTTTCCCTCCATAGGAGGAAGAGCAACATAGAGAGCAACCAACTTTCCAAGAAGTGCAGGATCAACTTCGAAAAGATTAGAGGAACGCAAATATGGAAGGAGATATATCCTACAAAGATTATGCTGAGTTGAGAATGAGATACTCTGGTGGAAACAAGTGTGGCTATCATAATGACGATCTTAGACGGAAGATTGACAAGGTTAATCTTTCATCCTTTGATGGGTCTGGATCTATCACAGCTCGTGCATGGGTGCAAAAGGCAGACACGTATTTCTAGCTCAACCCTATGCCAGAGGATGAGGCCATCAAATTTGCTGCACTACATCTGAAAGCAGTAGCCCATGAATGGTGGCATCATGGCATGGTTACTCTTGGCCACGATCAAATAAATTCCTACGCTGGATTCACTGAGAGATTGATAGATCGTTTTGATGGAAGAGATCCAGAACTGAATTTCAAAGAGTTGGCTTAGTTGAAGCAATTTGGCCCAGTCGATGGTTACATGACGAAATTTCAGAGAATGTTTGTCTTGGTAATAGATATTTCAGAAAGACGTTTGGTGGTATTGTTTATGGATGGGTTGGCGGAACGTTTGAAGGGTTGGGTGAAGGGATTCAACCCCATCAAACTCACGGTGGCAATTAAGAAGGCACGCGACATGGCAACATCCTCTTCTTCTTTCACCAAATATTACTCACAATCTAAACCACCTCTCGCTCAAAGGGAGAAAGACAACAGACCCGCACCTAAGAAGCCCCCATTGGATGAGGCAACTAGGCAGGAACTCAGAAGGAAGAAACTTTGTTTCAACTGTAAAGAGCCATGGGTATGGGGACATCGATGGCTTGGCAAAGGAAAAATCCATTACATTGAGGTATTGTCCGACGAGGAGGAACAGGCATCGGAAGCCAAAGGGGATGAACAACAAGCTTTTGGGGAGGTAAACATCAATCGGGCAGAAAGAATAGCTACACTCTTGAAGAGAGGAGGCCCCATTGCTACTTTGGCAGGAACTCCAAGGTGTACTGTATTCTGGGTCCGGGGTACCCTCCAAGAGCAATGGGTCATGGTCATGCTTGACAGCGGAGCCACACTCAACTTCATTAACTCATCGCTGGTAAGTCGACGGAGTTTGTGTACGGAGCAGAGTTTCGAGAATCGTCCATGAATTGCCTGAATCGGGCGATTCGCTATTCGATTCAAAGAAAACAATTTTTTTTGAACCGGAAATCGGAACCGCCGATTTTTTAGGCTGAATCGCATGAATTGCCTGAATCGGCGCGGGAAATCGCCGTGAATCAGCCGCACGTTAGGCATAAATATAAAGTGAAAAAACATAAATTGACTTATTTTTTTTAGGTTTAGATGGGCATTTTTTTTTTGTTTTAACTTTGAAGGGTCTTCTATTTGCTTAGTATGAGTAGAAGAGAGGAAAAGTGAGAGAGAAGAAGAGAAAAGCAAAAGCACAAGTTTGCAAACAGCAAGAAGGAAGAGCAGCAAAGAGAAGAAAAATCCATTTGGGGAGGCCATAAGATTGCATTAGGAGCATTAAGGAGTCAATAGCAACACTCTTCAACTGATTTGCAAGAGGTAAGTGTTGATTTTTTTTTTGGTATGTTAGTGTATTGTTCATTTTTTGTTAAATTTTTTTAGTTTTCATTTGCAAATTTTGAATGTTTGTTTTATAGTTTTACTAAATTGCAAATTAGGCTTTGTTGTTTTGTTTATTAGTTTGTCTTACTTTGAATTTTGAAACATAGAGGTTTTACTTGAAATTTCTTATTGCAGCAGTCTTAATTTTCATTTTGCACAATGGGTAAAAAAGATTAGTGTTGGAAATATACTGAAGACTTTCTTGGAAGAACAAAATTTCAAACAAAATGTATGTTTTGTAAAGAAATAAATTATGGTGGCATTTATAGATTCAAATTCCACATTACTGGCATACCCGGACATGATATTGCAATTTGCACTAAACAAACAGCTGAGGCAAAACGCACTTGTTTAGTGGCATTAGAAAAATTCGAACAGGAGAAAATAAATAAGAAAAGGCAATTAGAAGAGATAAGGGGTATTGGCTCCCATGCTTCCACTGCCACAGCCGCATCTACACCTACATCAGAGTCCGCATCCGTAGGTTGTGTTGGAGAGGGTTCTACTAGGCCTCCTTTTCGTCCTAGTGCTGCTGCTCGTGCTAGTGTTGATGCTAGTGGTAGTGGTAGTGCTATTGCTAGTCGTTCTTATAGTCATATTGAGGCTGGCGGTGCCCTATTGCAGTCCAAAGTGCGGAAGAACAGATTGGATAGTTACTTTGTGCCCCGCACTACTCTTGGCTCACAACCCACGCTTGAGGGCATGGGTTTGAACAAGGAGATTCATGATGCTGCGAGAAAAGAAATTTGCAAATTTTGGTACTTTTGTAACATTCCATTTTTTGCAGCCAGGTAATTGATTCTTTTTTATTTGTTTTCTTTAAGTTTAAAGTTAAATTTTAATTATATCTATTTGTGTAATGATGTAATCATAGATTCACTTTACATAATGATTTATCATCTAAATTTCTAATCATAATCTATTTGTGACAAGGCTCCTTATTGGCAAAATATGATAGATGCGGTTGCTATATGTGGTCCGGGGTTTAAAGCCCCAACTGAGGCTGAGTTGAGTGGATACCTCTTAGATGAAATGGTAGAGGACATGAAGGCTGAGCTTGAAAACCACCGAAGGGAGTGGACTGTAAAGGGTTGCACCATCGTGACTGATAGTTGGACGGACAAGAGGAATAAAACACTCATCAATTTTCTTGTTTCCTGTGGAGGTGATTGATCATTCTACTTTCCTACATGCATTGTGAAATTTGAATTGTGAATTGTGATTGAATAATTTAAATTTTGATTTGTTGATTGCTAATTTGTTGATGATCCATGATAATTCATTCTTTTCTAGGATATACCATGTTCCTCAAGTCTATTGATGCTTCCGCTGATGTAAAAAACGCCACATACTTATGTGAGATTATTGAGGAAGTCATTAGAGAGGTGGGGGAACAAAATGTGGTGCAGGTGGTGACTGATAATGCAGCAAGTTATGTTGCTGCAGGTAAACTTGTAACTTTTCAAGTTTTGAAAATTAATTTATTTGAACAGTTTTCTAATTCTAAGTTTCATAACATGTTCCAATTTCTAATTAATTTAAAATTTTTGTAGGTAAACTTTTGATGGAGAGGCACCCCACCATATTTTGGTCTCCTTGTGCGGCACATTGCCTTGACCTCATGTTGGAGGAAATTGGCAAGCTTGAGTGGGTAAAGTCATGCGTAGATAGGGCAAAAAGTATATGCAAGTTTATCTACAACCATGCATTCATCCTTAGCACAATGAGGGCCTACACAGGAGGCAAGGAGTTAGCTCGTCCAGGGATCACGAGGTTTGCCTCGAATTTCATCACACTGCAGTCCTTTTTGACATCAAGGGATGATTTGAGGAGAATGTTTGTTGGGCGGGAGTGGACTACATCCTCCTATGCTACGACCACTGCAGGGGTAGATGTGGCAAATTGGATCTTTGATGTGAATGGTTTTTGGGAACTTGCTAAAGAAATCGTTGAGGTAAATTTCTTACAATTTAATATTTAGTATTTAGTTATACTATTTATTATTTAATTGTTAATGATTTAGTTTTAGTTTTAGTTTTATTATTTATATTTAAGTTTTGACTCAAATGTTTTGTTGACATTATATGCAGGTCACTGAGCCCCTCGTATCTCTCCTACGAATTGCTGATGGTTAGAAGCCCTCTTTTGGCTACATATGTGAGGGCATGGATAGGGCCAAGGAGGCCATTAGAGCCAAGTATGCAGGAGTGGAGGAGAAGTATGCTCCTATCTGGGAGATCATTGATAGGAGATGGCAGAATTAGCTCCACCGACCCATCGATGCAGCAGCTTATTATCTGAATCTAGCATTTCGTTTTCGTGCTGACTTCAAGGCCGATGAGGAGGTTCTCACCGGCCTATATACAGTGATCTAGAGGTTGAGTAGTGATGAGGATAGCGCAGCTACAACCCTTGAGCTAGACAAATTCAATAATGTGGAAGGGTCAATTTTCTCTAGCAGGATGGCCATAGATACTCGGACAAAACTACAGCCAGGTAACTTTAAAAATAATATATTCTTGAATGTTAAGTAACAAGTTTATGGCTTATAACTTATAAGTAACAATACTAATTGATTTTGTTTTCCCTTATTTCAGATAGATGGTGGCAAATGTTTGGGCCCACAACCCCAAAACTTCAGAAAATTGCCATGCGTATTCTGAGTCAGCCAAGTAGCACTTCTAGATGTGAGTGCAGTTGGTCCATGTTCGAGCATATCCACTCGAAGAGGAGAAATAGGTTGACTGTGCAGAGGTTGAATGATCTTGTCTTTGTTCATTTCAACCTTCGTATTAGGATCAGATGGATTTTGGGCATTGACTCCTCTCCGATTATTCTGGATGAGATTGATCCAGAATCAGAGTGGCTCACTGAGGTTGTGGATTTAGTCTTCATTGAGGAAGACCATGAGTGTGTTGACCAGGTAGATAAAGAGGTTGAGGCTGTGGCCACGGCAGAGGAGGCAACTAGAGCACGTTTAGGCACAGGCAGACTCACACGTGCACGCACAAACATAGGCCCTAGTGATGTTGTTCGTGAGGCCATCTTACATGCGGAGGATATGGCTCAGCAGTCCTCTAGGACCTACCTTAGACGCCTTTGTAGAAGGCAGACAGGATACTCAGAGGCTGAGGCTGAGTTTGAGGATGATGATGAGGGATCAGGATGATGATGAGGCTTGAGCTATAGCCTTGTTTTTTCATTTTGTTTACAGACTGATACTATTACTGATAGACATACGTTTCATGGATCTTCATCTTACATACATTTATGATTTGATGTCTTATGGATCTTCATCTCACATACATATTTGATATTACATTCTATGATTTGACTCATTATGATAATATGATTTCAGATTTCTATTTACTTCAGTTCAGCTACAATTTACATTTTACATGTAGCGTATGTGATGGATTTATCATTTATGTTCCTTGTTTATGTATGTTAGCTTCTATTTGATGATGTTATACTGTGTTTAAGTTATATTCAATAAAGGGTGCTTGAAATAAGTTTTAAATTGTTAAAATCTAGGGTTTTAAATTTGCCGATTCATGGCCGATTCGCGATTCGATTCGGCGTTGCCGATTCCGATCTGATTCCGATTCTCGTTTCTTTGGTACGGAGGCACACCAGGGATTTGACATCAAGGTGGCAGGAGGAAACCTGTTAAAATGCACCCATCTAGTTCCGCAACTGAGCATCACCATGGGAAACGACACAGTGACGAATGATTTCTTCGTGGTCGATCTGGACGACATGGAAATCATTCTGGGCATTCAGTGGATGGAAACATTGGACGAATACAGGGAGAGTTTGAAACGAATGGAGTTCTCCAGACACGACGACGACGTGATCTGGGCCGCACACTGCTTTGCCTCGACAAAACCTATACAAGGACAAAGAACTAACTACTAGAATGAAGAGCTTCAAACTGTTTTGGATAGACATCACCAAGTCTTTGCCGACATACCACCAGGCATACCACCACACCATTGGTTTGAACACACCATTGAGATGGAGACTGGCGCCAAATCGATTATCACTGTGCCATACTGCCACCCTAAGAGGCTAAAAGATGAGATTGAAAAAACAATACAAGAACTTCTTGACAAAGGCTGGATCAGGCCCAGCTCCAGTCCTTTTGCATCATCGGTTGTGCTGGTTAAAAAGGATGGAACATTGCGTATGTGTGTAGACTACTGCACGTTGAACAAAAAGACCATCAAGAATAGGTATTTAATTCCCAGGATCGATGAATTGCTGGATGAGTTACACGACGCAGCCTATTTCTCCAAGATAGACCTCCGCTCGGGGTATCAGCAAATCCGCATGAGGGAATAGGATGTGGAGAAAACAACATTCCGTTGCCATTATGGACATTACAAATTTTTGGTCATGCCGTTCGGATTGACCAACGCACCAGCTACATTCCAATCTTGCATGAACCACATTTTTAACAAACAGCTGCACAAGTTCCTGTTGGTATTCTTCGATGATATACTAATCTACAACAAGATATGGGAGGAGCACTTAAGACATTTGGAAGAAGTGCTCGGGATTATGAAGTCACAACTGTTGTTCGCCAAAAGATCCAAATGTGAATTCGGGATGACAGAGATATTATATTGAGGGCACATTGTCAGTAGTCGAGGAGTTGAGGTACATCAAGAGAAGATTCAGGCTATCTTGGATTGGTGACCGCCGAAAACTCTTTCGGAACTACGTGGGTTCTTTGGGTTGTGCAGTTACTATAGACGGTTCGTGAAGGGATTCTCACAGCTCAGCGCACCACTCATCGATATAAAAAAGAAGGGGTATTTCCAGTGGAGTGAATGGGCACAACAAACTTTTGAAAAACTCAAGAAGGCTACGAGTTCTTGTCCGGTTCTTGCACTACGAGATTTCACTCGACGTTTCATCCTAGAGTGTGACGCCTCTGGAGAGAGTATCAGGGCTATGCTGATGCAGGACCGCCACCCAATTGCTTTCGAAAGTCAGAAGCTCTCAGGGGCCGAAAGTTTGTATTCCATATACGACAAAGAAATGCTTGCCATCATGCATGCCTTGACAAAATTTCAGAAATACCTCGTCGATGCCAAGTTTGTTGTCCATACAGATCACAACAGCCTCAGCTATTTTCTGGAACAGAGGGAATTGAACGAACGACAACAAAAATGGGTAAGTAAAGTACATACTTTCGAGTTTGACATTGGGTATGTTAAGGGAAAAAATAATGTAGTGGCCGACGCATTGTCAAGAAAGCTAGCCATATGTTCCTTATCTCAGATATCGGCGGATTGGAAGGCACATTTGTTGGTCGAATATGTAATGACCCTTACTATAAAGGCCACCAAAATCTCAAATGCTGGACTGAGACAATTCGTCAAACACTTGGCAAGCAGCTGAAATGTTTATTTGAGATGTAGTGTTTCAATGTGATAGTTGTTTTGAGCATCAAGAACAATTGGGATAACAATACCAATATGCAATAAAATGCAATGAACAAAGTAGAACTCTAAATAACAATGCAAAGACCTCAATGCCAATGAACTTTCCAAAATCTGATTACCATATATCATGAATGATTTAGACTGATTTCAAAGACTGTTTCTCTGAATTAATATGGACTGTTACATGAATGAGAAACTTATGGCAATAACACGTTCATTCAATGTATCTTTTAGACTCCATACGATGCACTACCTTCTTATGACAAATCAATTACAATTGATAGTACAGTGACAGATTAGACTGCTATGACAGTGACTGAAACATGCAATTTTTATACAATTTCCTTGCCATTCAAATACATCCAAAACACATGAAGAAAACCTGGAAATCGCTCCTTATTTGTTGATGACAAATGCTGATGTTATGATGACCGGACTGTCCCAGAATGTGCCACTGTTGACTGCTGTACTGCCACCTGATGTAGGCCGTACCTGGGCGGTACTATACAGCTGCTGTACTAAATTCAGAGCCAAGTGGTAGCTGCGGAAAATGATGGGAATAGGATCGCCTGGGGTGTATAAATGTTCCCTCAAATGCATAAAATCGAACTCCAGCTGGTGTGTGAGATATGATAAAAAATATGAGACCAGGCCTTGATATGAACTACCCTGAAAATGCACCAAAATGATCTCCAATCTCCACCAAAATGATTCTCCAATGCAATGATGTAAAACAAACCCTTATTCAATCAATTACAAACCCTCAAACAATCTTCAGATGAGATCCAACATGAAATGGCCGAGTACCATCTCCAATAATGCAACCCTTCAGAAGATATTTCACTTCCTCAGTTACGCTAATCTAGGGGAGTTATCGTTCTCAAAGATCAAATGATATTTGCAGACCAAAAGACTACAAATTGCTGCACAATGGAAGAAGTAGAAGAAATCCCAAATCCAAGCATGTCCAAATGAAAGCCCAAGCCCTCTATTTATTCAATTTTCTAAGAAGTTACTAAGAACTTCTAGAAGCATCCATTATAAAATCCTATTATAATGCACATTTATAATAAAATAACTTTATAAAATAAAAAGTGCAATTTCAACTTAAAATTATAACATATGGGCCCTGCTAACAGATAATAATAAAATATAAGCTCCACTTCACTTTTCCAAGAGCAAATATGACCAACTGATCTACAAAATGACTCTCTTTCCAAAACATTTGCTTACGAGAGTCGATAATAGGCAAATCCAATATGGAAAATCATGTCGCTAAAAAGGGGACATGATAGAATACTCCAAGAACACTTTCGCATGCCAACTTCTAGACAAAGAAGTACAGGACGACAGGTATAACGTGGTTGATGATATTATTTTCTAGAAAGGCAGAATTTATCTTGTACTTGAATCCAAATTGAAGGAGAAAATCTTGAAAGAAATGCACGACTCGCGTCTTGTTGGGCATCAAGGATACTTGAAGACCTACAGAAAGATCAGGGAAAGGTTTTCATGGAAGGGCCTAAAGAATGATATATTATAGTATGTTCGAGAATGCTCTACCTGTCAACAGAATAAATCCAAACACACTCTGCCTGCGGTTTACTTTGATCATTACCGATTCCAGAGAAAAAGTGGGATAGCATCTCAATGGATTTCATCTCCAGGATGCCTAAGGCGCAGAGGAAGGACTACATCTTTGTGGTGGTTGACAGATTAACCAAGTATGCGCATTTCTTTGCTATTTCAATAGAGTTTTCGGCCTCATAGGTGGCGGACTTATTCTTTCGGGAGGTGTTCTGCCTGCACGGACTCCCTCGAAACATAGTCAGCGACAAAGATAGCCGCTTCCTCAGTAGTTTCTAGAAAGAATTGTTTCGACTAGCAGGGATAGAGTTGTCGCCAAGTACCTGTTATTACCTCCAAACCGACGGACAAACAAAGATTGTGAACAAATGGTTGGAAGGTTACCTCAGAAACTATGTTTCCACACAACAGAGAGCATGGGTCAAATGGTTACATCTGGGAGAGTACTGTTACAATACCACCTACCACATGTCCATTTGGATGGAACCTTTCAAAGCTTTGTACGGGTATGAACCTCCCTCGTTTGTGGACTTGGCTCTGGGTGACAGTCACGTGCTGAAGGCCAAAGACTGGTTGTAGGAAGGAATAGATATTTTATTATCCCTAAAGGAAAATCTCTAACGGGCTTAGAATCAGCAGAAAATATATGCTGACAAGCACCGAATTGAGAGGAGTTTTGAAGTCGGGGATTTAGTATACCTCTGACTTCAACTGTACAGATAGTCCTCTTTGAAGGCTTCCGGGAAGGAGAAGCTGAGGCCGTGCTTCTACGGACCCTACTGTGTGACTAGGAGAGTGGGCGAGGTTGCTTACGAATTGGATCTTCGTGAGGGAAGCCGAATCCACAATGTCTTCCACGTTTCTTGCTTGAAGAAAGCCGTGGGTCAACAATTCACGATCTCCACAGACCTACCACCTCTCTACGATGGAGGGAAGTTAGGATTGGAACTAGCATAAATTGTCAACAGTCGTGCGAAAAGATTGAGGACATGCATGGTCAAGGAATTTCTTGTGCGTTGGAAGGATCTACCACTTGAAGATGCCACTTGGGAAGGCAAAGAGATTCTGGAACACCCTAGCCTGAAATTGCTTGAGGAGAAGCAATTATTGGGATGGGAGGATTGTAATGTCCCCGTCATTAAATAAATAATTTAATTTTTGTATTTGGGTTCCGATTGATTTAGTTTATCTCGGGCTCATTTTTTATTTGTTCGCGTAGGTGTAGTTGTTGCCGTTGGCTCTATTTGTGCACCCTTGAGAGTTTTGATGGGTATATATGTGTGGCATTTAGGATGAATTTGGTATGTTGAGATTTGATATTTTATTTGTATTTTTGAATTCCTGTTGGAATTTTGTTGTCCGCCATTTTGGAGGTGAAAGATCCTCCCTATTTGGTTTGTTGCAGCTTCGGTGGGATTCAACCATCACCCTATTCTGTTTGTTCTGTTGTTGGTTCTGGCAAATCTGGAATGCTATATAATCATATTGTTATTTCCATTTGCAAGTATTGGCTCCCATACTGTGTCGAGCATTGAAATTCGTTTGCTAAACAACTTGGTTCGGAAATTGAGACTAAAAGAATTTGTGTATCTGGACGCTTCCCTGCAACTTTCCGGACGCTCTCCGTACGACATTTCAACCATCACACCGTACGACCTCAGGCATTCCAACCGTACGGCCTCATGCATCCATCACACCGTACAGCCTTAGGCATTCCAGCCGTACGGCCTTAGGCATCGTTCACACTGTAAGGCCTCAGGCATTCCAACCGTGCGACCTCAGGCATACTCACACCGTACGGCCTTTAGACATTCCAACCGTATGGCCTCAGGCATCCCTCACACCCTACGGCCTCTAGCATTCAACCGTATGGCCTCAGGCATCCCTCACACCATACAGCCTCAAGCACTCCAACCGTACGGCCTCAGGCATACTCACACCTTACAACATTCCAACCATACGGCCTCAGTCATCTCTCCACCGTACGACATTCCTACTGTACGGCCTGCGTTTGGTCTTCCCACCGTACTTCCTTTCACCATATGCCATTGCCGTCAGCACTCCAGGAACCAACGTTGCTGCACACTGCACAGTACACCTCTGGGTAAGAAAGTCTCCGGGATTTGGGAACATTACAAGGGAAGAAGGAAAAGGATAAAAGAAGGATTTGGGCCTCAATTTGGATTCGTTCAGGGTTTTTTCTTCATCAGTCATTGTGGTTTTGAGTGCTGGAGCTATTAGCAGCAGCATATTAGACTCTTTGAGGTTGGAAACCCTTGAGGAGAGAGTAGATTGTACGAAAAGCCAATTTACAGTTAAGGGAGATCTATACAGGGTCTTCAATTGAGCTTTATTGGAGCAATTCTTAGCAGGTATTTGTAGATCAGATTGAAAGAAATGTATGATATTGATCAGAGTGGCAAATTTGGATGTTGGTAATTGTTTTGGTGAATTGCTTTAGTTTACAAGAGGGTGTACACCTCTAGAGTCATATACAGCTGTGAAAGTCATTGTTTCAGATTGTATCAGAGTTGTATGTATGATCAAGAGCATATCAGTGGTCAAATGAACAATTTCGGTCTCTTACCTAAGCTCACATAGCTATTCGTACCTTCTCCAGGCTGCCATGACTTCATTCCTGGGTTGGTGTTAGGACTGGAAGACATATTCTGAGCGGAGCAGAATTACAGGTTGGACCAGAATATTTAGAATATGATTGTCTGGGCTACTCATAGTTATTATTAATGTGGGAATTTCCATTCTCAACACCTTTTTCTTTTTATCTAATTGGAGTTTCTGAAATGTAATACATTTAAGTACTTTTTTTTGTGACTTTTGTTACTGCACAGATTATTTAATGGTTGAGCTGTCCTTCCGTGACAATCATGGGTAGTTATTTATTAGATGACCTTTCACTTATGAGCATTGGTAATAATCACAAGGCAAGGTCAACCAAAAAGTCAGTCACCTATAGGTGATGTTTGTATGGGAGTGGAGGATACGAAGACATCAAGCTGGTGACTTGCGCCCCAAGGTCATGCTTCGGGAGCATTCTGTTTCAATGTTTTACTGTAACTTTATGTCTTTTAGGACATGCTTTTTCTTTCAAACATGTTGCTTGTGATTATCTTAATTAGTACTTTGCAGCCACTTTGACTAGCTTTGATCATTTTCAGACATCAATTATAATCTTTTTCTTTTTTCACTTTTGAAATCTTCTTTTGCCTTTTGGTCTATTTCTGAATTTGTCCTTGCTTACAGTTACTGAAAATGAGTTTAAATGAACTTTTAGTTTAACCTCTATTATGTGCATCTATAACCATATTTCTTGTGGTTGTTACTGTAATGAGGACTGGTATTGATTTAAATATATTGTAATGTATTAAACTATTTTCCATTTAAAGCTTAAATGCATTAATTGGTAAATACAGAGCAGTTGTTTGAGTTGTGTTCAGTTTTGTTTGTATATCATTGAAGCTATCATAAATTGGTTATTAGTTTCAAGTGTTGATGATAAATTATTGAGAAGCTGCATAATGCACACTGATACCGGATTCAGTTTTGATCCAAACCTTCTATGTTGTAGGTACATGAAGCACACTGTCTATGATATTTATGGGGATGTTTGCGCAAAGCAATTTCCTGGATTTTTTGAGGTTATTTTCTGTTCCTAAGAACATTTTTAAGCATAAATATCGACCCCGTTTACATGATATCATTTTTTCTCTTCTTCTCTATTTGTCCAATAAGGTTGGTTTGGTTAACACTTGTGCAGACATCTTGGCTTGAGTGTGTCCAAGAAAGAAATGAAATCATCTTTGTTCCAAGTGGTTGGTATCACCAAGTAAAGAATGTGGTATGTCTCCGGCTTGTACTCCACATTTTAATGACCTTTTCTTTTGACATATCTTGTCACTTATGTTTTTTTGTGATACATCAATATGGAACATGTTTCAATATTCTTTTTAATAGAGTGAAGTCAAGTGCAGGGATCACCACATGCATGGCCAAAAATGTGTCAAGAAACTATTGTCACATCCGTTTACAGTAAACAGAATTAATAAAATCATTTATTAGGCAAAAAGTGCTGTTTAGTTAAGTACTGAAATCATAGAACAGCTTGTAGAATGCGAATAGGAATTATGTTATTTTTTATTCTATGTTTGAGTAAAATGGTACAAAATGTTCTATTAAAGGGTTACAGCTACCATAAAAAAATCTTTTATCAAGTCATTGTGAAAATTTCCCAAATGGAAACCATATTATCAAAGCTGTTCACACAATGTAAACCCATACAAAACAGAGCTTAAAATGTCATTAAAGCAACTTATCAATGCCTTGTAATAGTTTCAGGCTCAGCAAAGCCAAAATATATTGAACTGTAAGGAAGCTAGTTGACCAATACCATGTTCCTTTAAATTCAAATACATAGAAGGGTTACAGCTACCATAAAAATATCTTTTATCAAGTCATTATGAAAATTTCCCAAATGGAAACCATATTATCAAAACTGTTCACACAATGTAAACCCATACAAAACAGAGCTTAAAATGTCATTAAAGCAACTTATCAATGCCTTGTAATAGTTTCAGGCTCAGCAAAGCCAAAATATATTGAACTGTAAGGAAGCTAGTTGACCAATACCACGTTCCTTTAAATTCAAATACATAGAATGGTATGGGTCATAATGAATAGTAATGGTCTCCCATATGATTTAATTTAGTTGATAGATAGTTTTACACATTAGATCTGTAAATACTAAACACTAAAGACTTGGGAATGAAGTCATCTGATTCTAGCAAAAATACGTGTTTATATAACTTACATTGTTTTGTTCTTTTGTATGTCCCAAATGGGATTAGTTATATCAGAATGCAAGATCAGGAGCTCATATATAAGGTTGAATGGTCCCACCATAGAATAGAAAGGTATTAAGAAGTCTGAGGAGAAAAAAAATTATTCAAAGAAGGCTAAATTTTATATGAGCCAAGTTTTCCTTAATTCTTTAGTATCGATGATGTTTCTGAAGTTTGTAAAATTGGAAGAAACCTGTAAAAATCCATACATTATCAACTAGAGAATGGACATAGTTGTTGGCTAAGGAACACAAAAGATTTGAAATATGATGCATTTGAGGCCTGGAAGCCAAATATTCTCCTTTTCATGGTTTTGGTTATAACTTTTACATACAGAATCAGATTTTTATTTCAAATAGACATTGGAGAGCATGTTCAATCTATTACACAATGGTGCTGTTATATTTTCAAGTTGATGAATATGAAGAGTTGTGCATTTGTCTGATCACTTGTACGCGCATGAGATTTGGGGTGCGATTATATGAGCATCCAAACGAGCCAAGAGGCGAAACCTTGAGGGAGTGCATGTTTTTATGAGATATTAATGATGCTATAGCTGATTATCAGATTTAGTGTTTCTTGGTACTGGTTTACAGGGTTTTTTTAGAGTTAGACTTTGATGGTGACAGTTTCATAGGCTGTCTTCACTTTGAGGACATCATTGGGCATGGCTTGAGACTTGGTGTGTCGTTGAGTGTAGGTACAACATTGATGATGATTATAGTGTCATGGTTATGCAAGTGCACTTTTTGTTGCATTGACATGACAAAGTAAGGTTTGTGGTGATTTGATGGTGACTTGGTTTGACTTAAGGTGGTTGTTTCTAATCTCCTTGATGCTTATTTGGTTCCTTGACTATGATGCTTGGATGTGGATATGTTTGAAAAGCTAGATCTGAAATTAATTTGGTGTTTTGAGTCATTTGGTCTACAAGATTATTTTCTTTGATATCTCAGCTTGCAGTTTACTAATGTGATGATGAGTTTGTATATTTTAGTGCTAGACCTACGAGTTATGCAGTTGTGTGGGCTAATCACCTATTTAGTTTTAGTGGATGACTCTTATGTGGACAATATATATCCACTTGGTTTGATTCAATGTTGATGTAGACATTGTTAGTTGGGCTTGTCTGTGGTCATTTGTGCATTGGTATGTTTTCTTTGGGATGATATGATGGGTGATGAATATAGTATGTGGATAGTTGATTGTTGGGACATGTAGCATAATGGTTTTATCGTGATGACATGATAGCTTGATTACATTTTATTGGTTATATATTTCAATGAGATCTTTTGATGGTGATGGTTTGATAGCGTAGTATTGATTTTTGATTGGTGGTTTGTTGGCAGTTCTATCTTCTTGGCTTGGAGATCTTTATTTTACTTCAAGTTACTAACATTTCAGTTGTATGTGTGTGGACCTTGATGATCTTCATTTTGGACATGGTTATCATGATGCCACGGGTGACTCAATATCACGGTTCAATGGGAGTTGTTGGCAGTGATGTAGATTCACTATTTGATGGTGGATGATCATCTTCAGTGTTGCAGATGTTTAAATGAGCTTTTGACCCTATTGTTGCAGAAGGGTATTTCACATTTGCAAGTTCACTAGTAGGCGATGGTCATCTTCATGTTAATTGGAGATGTTGACATCTGGGAGCGATGGAGGACTCTTGGAGTCTTTGGTTGAGGAGTGGTTTATGCTTTATCATTTGACA
This sequence comes from Chamaecyparis obtusa, assembly GCA_027943335.1. Lineage (NCBI taxonomy): Eukaryota > Viridiplantae > Streptophyta > Pinopsida > Cupressales > Cupressaceae > Chamaecyparis > Chamaecyparis obtusa. The sequence continues at coordinate 569,856 of BSBK01000743.1, read as the reverse complement.
TGTTATCCTTGTTTGATAGGATGCATTGCTATTAAGTTAGAGTATACTCTTGATTACTATTTTAGAGTTTTGACATGATATAGCTATTTGATATGTTCATATGGAGCGTGTGATTTCCTAGGAGGAGATCATTAGATCATGATATTATGTTTATGTTCCTAGTTCTTGAGATTGGAGCTTTGACATTGATCTTGGTGCTATAGGTGAGATTGGAGTTCTCTTGTTATTAGAAACATGTGTTGAGATGGCTGATGATTTCAGCAGGAAGACCAAGGAGCTTTCACTTGGTATGGACTTGAGAGAAGATTGTTCTTAGAGTGAGTCATGATGATTGGGATATCTTGGAGGAGCATTCTTATTCGCGCTCTTGGTCTACATGGCAGTTCACTATTCAAGAGATATTATCCATTGTTCCTTGTAGGTACATTATGTTTATTATTAGCTTTCATAGATATGGATCTTGAGCTATGAAGTGATGGTTAGTTCTGATTCATTTGAGAGATCTTTGGCATTGGATATCTCCTTGTGCATTTGAGTTGATGTTATGACATTGATTATGAGGATATTAGGAGATGGTTTACTAGGCTTATTTCTTTTAGTGAATGGCTATTATGAGTTTGATCTTCTTGGTTTTGAGAAGCTTACATCCATATTGGCACTACATGATACATATGTTTGTTTGGTTTAGGAGATTGAACGAGTTTAGGTGTTGTTATGGCTTTTCATTTGGGGTCTTTTGGAGGAGATCATACTTGACACTTTCTTCTTTGTGGTGTTAGTATGCAATTATTTGGGTTGCAAGTGTGGATCATTGTGATTGTTGTTGGTTCTCCATGTTTTGATTTTCTTATCACACCTTGATATGAGCAATGATCGATAGACTTGATATGCCTTGAGCTTATTTTCAGATTTGGTATTACCCATGCAATGGAAGTTTCTAGATATGCCCTACTTCATTGACAAGCTTTGATACATGGAGCTTGATTTTGGTTTATGGCTTGATATGATATTGGCATGAGTTTACTGATGTTAATTATACCTAGGAGGTATGGATGGTTGAATGTATTAGCATGTGTTGTGGATGTCATTTCCGATCATGTGGGGATTTTTTGCTTTATGAGAGTAGTTTAGAGCCCTTGTTATCACATTGGATTTGATGCTTGTGTTCCTGGATTGGTGTATCTCCACCTTGATTTGTTCCTTTTCTTCCATAAGTGGCATACTAGAAGATCAGAGTTCTTGCTTGAGATGTTGGTCACTTGGTTTTATTGCAGGTATCTTGATGGAGCATGCGAGCATGTGGTTTCGTGTATGGCTATGATGATGTCCTTCTTTGATCAACTCTTATGCAATGTATACAACAAGTGGGAGAATGTTGGGATAAGGTGTTGTGCACCTTGCCTAATTTTTATGATGTATTACATTATTATCATGTGTGGTGCACCTGAGGAAGATAGATGGACGTGTATCACTAGGAATTAACATTCATAGGGCCACTTTATGTGTTGTATTATAACATTGAGAATTATATTTAATGTTGGTGTCTCATTGAGATAGATATTTACTATTGGATAAATATATTTAATAAAGTGAAAACTTAGTGCCCAATATTGAATGAGAAATCAATGGTATCGTATTCGCATGTTTTTGTGGTACATGATTTTACTTTACAACTAATTGTATTTTGTGTGAGCTTGATTCAATAAAAGAAAACATGTTAGTGGTTTGAGTTGGCTAGCTGAGTGGGTTGTCATTGTTGATTTTTTTGAGTGCATATGTGACACATAACATCGAATTTGTGGATTCATGCTTAAACACATGGAGGGTGCATGGGAGAGGCTTGATCTTTTAGAAGTATTCATTGTAACTCTGTAAGTGCTTTGTATTGCTTTATGGCTGAATAATATAATGGAGTATGGATGCTTTTGGAGGCTGGGTTTTGCCCTCATGAGGGTTTTACCAAGGAATATTTTGGGTTATCTTGTGGCTTGCTATTTGATCTATGTATAATGGTTATTATGCAAGCTTGTATGCACGCTTTTCTTTCATGGGTTATGTACGAAATAAATTAAATGTAACTAGGTACGAAGCATTATTTCCTGACGCTTTAAATAAATGTTATTGTAATTTTCCCCAAAGAGGTAATGTTTTTGAGGGCAGTTGATTGTGAGGGGCAAATCAAAGATGTAGAATTGGTTTCTAAAGTCCTCCATAAAGATGGTGGATCCTGAAAATGTTCAAAACATTACAAATAATGTGAAAAACTTGAGGGCTGGAGGTGCTTTGGATGAGGAAAGATATGAACATATTTTTTGGATACTACGCAGTGTACACTCTCTTAATTTGGTGATGCAAGTGATTGGCACTGAATAGAGTGGGTGAAAGCTATATATCAAGAAGGTGAAGAGATCCAAATACTTGTGACAAACCAGCATACGTCAAAAGGCATTTTTAGAATTTTCTTTAATTTGGAATCAAGGTAAATTTAATTTAATAATTTAATATGTGAATTTTTATTTGAGCCTTGTTTAACATGTATATTATATATTTTAAGGTGCTATTAACATATTTTTTACATGATCCTAGGTTGCTAAGACTTGATTTGTTGTGAAGGTGCGAGAGGCATTGGATGCCATAGTTATTAGCAATCAATGGGGTATTTAAGAAGTAATCGAATTCAGAGAGGGCTCAGAAGGTCAAGCCATTGATCCTAGATGACATTTCGTGCACTTATGTCAAATATGTCTTGTATTTCACCAAGCCTATTAGTTTGATTCAGATCGGCCATGTTTGGGGGAGAGCTATGATGGCATTGACTCCTTGATATAAAATATAAAGGCCATAATAGCACGAAAAGAGAATGACCATGAAGAAACATTTTCTGAAGTGTGGATAATATCATTTATCATTGTTGAGACATGATGGACACACAATCACACTTCCTTGCATATGCATTATCTCCCAAATACTATAGATAACAAATACTTGCTTTGTTAGGGAGAACTCCACCATATAGAAATAGTGAAGTTGCTAATTGGTACAAGTGGGCATTTAAAAGACTCTTCTCGGATTCAGAAGTGGTGGAAAACTTTAGGAAAGAGTCTGGCTTGTTCATCTTTGGACAAGATCATAGGATTTGTGGCTCTTCATGAACAATCTACTGTAGATGCTTGTACATGGTGATACCTCCATGGGAAAGATTATTTGCTCCTCTAACCTCTCACAATCAAGATTCTATCACAAGTATTTTCTATTTTTTAACATTTGTATTGTATACTTTAGTACTCACCATTCTTTAATTTATTTTGCACATTTTAATTTTTAAGTTGTGTTGGTTTTCTCTCCAATTTCAACAAGTTGCAAGTTCTTCCAGTGAACTTAATTAGAGTACATACTCCTTTATCAACTTAGTGAAGTGTAATCGATTGGTTGCAAAAAAATAGAAGACTTGTGTAAGAGCCCTAGTAGCTCTAAGTGTTAATCCTAACTGGTTACTGAGAGGGGGGGTGAATTAGTAAATTCAATTTCTATTCTTCTTTTCTCTCAATTAAATATTCTTGTTAATAGTGAAATCAAAAGAATACTTTAACAATCATAAACAAAAATTATATGCATAGGTCAACACAAAATTTATACATGGAAACACTCGATTAGAAGGAAAAAACCACAGTGGGACAGAACCTACGAAACTCCGCTACCGCAGTAATAAAGTTGCCTTGTTAAAGGCTTACAAAGCACTGGTGAGAGTGCTATCCGGTTAAGGGATTTAATAGAAGACTTGTTAGGATCTTGACCTTGTAAGGAGTCGCCTTATCAGAGGACTTAAAACATCAACAAAGATATCAACCGGTGAAGGGATTTATACAATGGAACCTGTTAGGGTTCACCCTGTTTAAGGGATTTAAATATGCTTCTCAATAAAAGCAATGATCTTATGATGACATTATATTTGTCGATTCAGATCATACCTATTCACTCTTTCCTCTGCTTGGCTATTGAATCTTTCTCTCCCTTTCACCTTATGTGACTGTGTTCCCTCTCAGAAGACTCTTCTCTTCTACGCTCTCTCTCGCTCTATGCTCTAGATTTTCAACAACTCTCTCATGTCTCATGACCTGTATTTATAAGAAATTATCTTATTAAAAATACATCTAACAGTGCTGCCAAACTGTAACCCTCCCAAAAATCATGCATGCAAAACTTTTGATAAAAAAAGCTTGCAAACTGATCTTTAGTTTACCTTGAAACACTCGTAGAAAAAACAAAACTAACTCCAGTTCAACTGAAAAAGCTAACTCCAATTTGACTGAAAAATGCTCTGCATAATCTAGTTCGGATTATCAAGCACTTCACTGGTATATGATATGTAACCGGTTAGTCATCTGCACCCTGTTTGTTTGCCAAGACCTGGACCAGTATAAGCGTGACCAATTAAGGTACACTGTTCACTTGGTGAGTCTACCGGTTCATTATTGTTGTTCTATCATGAGTATTGGTGTGTTTGATGTTTGCCAATGACAACTAACTTTATGTCAACACTAAGCACTGAATTTGTATGTTTTTTTTGAAAGTTTATGAGTTTTTGCAATTTTTGTGTTTTTTTGGGATATATGATTTTTTTGAAATTTTGTATAAATATAACGGATTGACAAGCAATTCTTGAAAATTAAACTAATCACCATACAATTACTGAAACTCTTTATTTCTTTATTCCACTAAGAACTATTTATAAGGTTAAAACAAAGCTCACACCAATTATATTTACTGATCAATCTATAAGTAAATATTTACAACTAGATTTATCTGTAATTTATTTATTGGAAATTAATAAGCAACCTAACTGTCTGTCATGCAATTGTCACTGAGGCCTGGAATTGATTGTGAACACTGTTATGTGTCTCCAGCAATAATCGCAGCCCAATTAGTCTCTGTCTCAGGATGACGTGGGTGCTGGAAATTGCGACGTCGGACCAAGAAGAACCAGAATGAGCCTTTAAGTGATATGCTGACTTTGAGATATGAATCGAAGCTCCCTCTAATAGCTAACGCTGCCTAAGAATGGAATTTGCTTCCAGAATTACGGCAGCCACAAAGAAGTCTTCCAACGCTGCCCAATTTTGAATGGTTGCGGTCAGAAATGCTAGCCATCCAGACAACAAAGGAAGGAAAGAATTGAATTCAATTACTTCACCAAACATCCCAGTTATTCCTTCAATTAAATCACTGCATGAAAGAACACTACGCACGACAATTCATTGGCATATGCTTCACCAACTCAAAGTGCAAAACGCTGATAAGAATTCACAATTCTTTCAGCTGTAACAATCTTTAAACCCTAAGCTTCTTCAAACAAATTCACCAAAACGATATTATGCAGGAGGATTTTCCATTCTGATCTTCCGTTGCTCTTAATCACATAAAGTTGTCAAAATGATCAACTTTGCTTCAAACATACACCATCACACTTCAGCTTCAGCATCACGTTTTTAATAACACCCACCGTAAAGTTATAAAATTCAAATGTTTGAAAATAATCACTTGCTTTTGTTGCAACACTTTTGGACTTATAAAATTAATATCTTTCCATGAAGTGTCACAGCACATAATTCAAATGTTTGAATTATAATTTTCAATTTTAATTCCTCCTCGAATTAAGATGACATTAAACATGTAATAAAGCCTAAAGGTCATATAAAACTTTTGCCCTTACTTGCAAAGCCTCCACATGTTAATAAAGTTTAACATTAGAATTATAATATTAAATTATAATTCCCCTTAAATATCCATGGCACAATAAAAAGTCATATAGATAAATAAGTCAATATTCACCAATAAGTCTCAATTAATTATTAATTAAGTAAAACTTAATTAATAATTATTAAATGTAATAAATGACTTTTATTTTAATTTACTCCAAGCGACTCAAACCAAGGTGAGCAAAATTGGGGACATTACAACTTGGTATAGGCCCATTGCAATTTGCATCTTATATCACATAAGCAAGAACACTACAAGGAAGGATCAATGAAGCGTTGGGACATAGCCTTGAGTGTACCAAGTTGGATGCAATCTATTTAAGACCTTTCTAGAGTCACAATAGATGATGATGAGGAGACACTTAAACATCATTCACCTAGTGGGAGTGGTAGTGCATTTACTTGTGGTTCAAATGATTTCAAAATTGAACTAAACAATCATCTTGATCTAGATCCTTTTGATGATTGCTGAAGATCGAAGACAATTATTATTTTTGATTGTATTTATTTCAAATTTGTAATTGTAATGATGTTCATATGAATAATGACCGTAGACATATATGATATATATTATATGGCATATGACATAATATTGAAATTTTGAACTATTAATTGACATTTAATATTTATCTTTATCACTACCATTTTGACATTTGGCATTGATAAAAAATGAATTATCATAATGATTTGAAATTTTTTGCTGTATATATATGTGTATATATGGTACGTTTGTATATATATGTATGTATATGGTACCCAAACATATAGTATATATATGTTATTTACCCTATATATGTGTATTGTACCATACACAAGTGAGAAACATTTGTTGTACAAGTGTACCTCTATCCCATACCAAAATGGACAACTTAGGAATTTTCTATCCCCAAGGGTAAATTCAGTTCCAAGAATTTGCATGCAAGACAACATAAGAAACTTTTTCAAAAAGAAGAATCTTAAATTCAGCCTTAGAGAAGCTTACCATCCAAGACAGATAAAGAAGATGAATTCAGGGAATAACTTAGAAGGAAGTTGTGTTTCTAATGTAGGGAAATGTGGACTCTAGGACATGGATGCCATGTGAAGGGAAATATACATTATGTTGAGGTGATTTTTAACAAGGAGGAAGAGAATATATATCCAACAGATTTGGGAAAGGATTGAGATCAACAATTGGACCCTAAGGATTAGTGTACCGAGGGAGGTACACTTGCTTCTCTTTCTGGTGCATCAAGACACTAGGTTGTGTGGAGACCGGTATTGGTATTGGTACAAGAGATTGGTATTGCTATCAGTACGTCTAGTTTTGAAAATAAGAGATGGGGGTACATGGAGACACCATTTTTTTCAGATAAATTAATAATTTATAAAAATATCATGACATTGAACTTTCAACACTGCAAAGCCTTTGCCAAGGGTATGCCCAAATAATAAATAGGGAATGAGAATATTTTAGATGAAAAAGGAATCATCAAAACCCAACAACAATCTAGATGTATATGATAGGAGGAGCAAAGGGTTCATGTAGAACCAAAATATCCATAAAAAGAAAAGGAAACTTCATAGGAATCAATCAAATTCAACAATGTGTAAGAAAACTGAATGAAAGGGACCAAACCAACAAGTTGAATCTTTGAACAATGCAAATTCTTTTGCTATTCTGTGTGATTATATATATGAGAATATACATGTAGACATACTCACAAGAATGAAGAAAGAAAATGTATTATCGCAATAAAATTCTTGACTCACAAGGATCTAGTAGAATTAACCCCCCTTGAGTATACCGCAAAGTCTATATAGAGGAATTAAAGAAAACAAGAATATAGAAAATATGAATATCTTTTGAATTCTACATCAAACTGCAAATATCCAAATGGAAAATACTTATGGTCTTGTTAGCTCATATTAGATCCTACCCTACCTTGGCTTTTTGCCTATTGTTGGCTCCTATTTTCCCTTCCACGACATGTTTATTTTCTAGCTTCTCAATGCATTTAACTTTTAATCTTTAGTTTTTTTGTTTTATTTGTCTGGGATATTGTGTCTTTTGCATGGGAGAATTTGGGAGATTGGGGCTGAAAGTCTCTCGCCACTAGAGATGTTTTGGGCAAGGTCTTTGGACCAGAGACATGTCCTAGGGGTATGGGACATGTCCCATGGAAACACAACCATGATATAATCCTTTCAGATTCCGAGGAGCTTTGCATGGAGGCAGAGTCATATTTGTATCGAAAGGATTATATTTGTTACAATGGAGATGATTTTATGGAGGATATATCCTTTTAGATTACAAGGTGTGTTTTGCGGAGGTAGTCATATTTGCATTGAAAGGAATCGGGATTATATTTGATACAAGGGAGATTAATTTGTTGAGGATGTTGGAGGTTTATGTTTGGAACAAATATAGGATAGCTAATTTCCACACGGTTATGGGCATCAATTAGAGGCTCTAGAGGTGAAAAGAAAAACTACTTTTATGAGTTTGTTAATATTTATCAGAGATATGCAATGGAAATAGGGAAGAGAAAAGCTGATCTCAGGGGAATTCGCTGCATACTTGTAGAAGATTGCTGTAATTTTGGCTAGATATTTGCAAGAGGTTCCAATTGTAGGTGTAATGCATCGTAATGTATCAAACAAGAAGATTCAAAAACCTCCTAGGCTTATTTGGAATCTCAAGAGAATCATATCCAAGATTAGTTAGTGATGGAGTGGAGATTGGTTGAGGACAAGCAATCTTTAGGAGGGGAGGATTGTAATTTCCTTTTTTTGGTCTTGGTGAGCAGAAAGATTATTTAATTATTTTAATAAAGTTGTTTTAAATTGATATCTTATCCAACTTGCGTTTAATTAGTTATTAAGATGAATATTTTATTAAAGTGACTTTAGTTGGGGAGCAAAAATAAAACAATAATTAGTCATTTTGCTTAGGAAAACGAGCCATGAATTATTATTTAAAAGTGACTTAAGTGAATAAGAATTATTATTTAAAAGTGACTTAAGTGAATAAAAGAACAAATATTTAAAAACTCACTTTATAAAAGTGCTTTATTGATTTATTTTGAGACATAAATCAAAAGTTCCTTTGCAAATGTTCTATGGGAAAAATATAAAATGTGAATTGGATACTCATTTGCATATGCTTAATTGTATTTTCTTTGTGGAGATTAAAGCTTTTAGTGAGAAAAAACTCTAGAATGAAAACCCTAAGGGAATTGGTTTTGGTGGTGAGACATCTACCTTAGTCGATTTGTAGGTGGAATTTTATAGGTTTTATGTAGGCTCTGAAAGATTGAAGTTTGATTAATTTATTAGGGTTTTGTAGATACATGATAAATTATTGTTTCTCTAGTTTTTGGGTAAATGTTTGTCATGTTGATTGTATTCCACGCACCATTCAAAGTGAATGCCAAGGGATTATAATGAGGCATCATTTTATGAAGATTTACTGAAGATAATATGCCATAAGTGCTAGGAGGGAGAGATACATTTTGGTAGACATTATCTGTTGATGGCCTGAGCTTTTGTAATGTCTACTTCCTAGCACTATCAACATGTTGACTGTTAGACTATTTAGCGGGTTCCAATAGGCTGAGTTAGGGTTAGGGAACTCATTGGGGTTTTTGATGACCGTTTAGTCCATCTAATTCGATGATGATAGATGTTGCATTAAGCTCAATTGGTTGAGAATTTCTTTGTGACCTTTTTTGGAGGGTATTCAAACAATTTATTTGTTTTTACTATTTTAAATAAGTGCCAATTTAGACATAAACTTGGTCAATTGGTAGTATTTCTATTTGGGAATGTCGGTAAATGCATTTGGTGATGATATTTTGGTAGTTAATGTGGTCCAAAGTGATTATTTTAAGTAATATTAAAAAGAATTAAAGTTAAACTAAAGATGTAACTTCAATGCCATTTAATTTAATAAAATGTTTAAGTGGGTAAGTCGCTTTAACTTAATAAACTGCACACTAAGAAGTGGGCACCAACTTTGAGAGACATAACGAGAATATATTTTTTATGAAGTCTTGCAACCATAAAAGTGTTGTGGGGTTTTGGAGGCCTTTAAAAAGGCATTTTGGAGCTCATTTTGCATTATGCATGATTTGCAATTTGAGATTGGAACTTGTTCATCATGTGAATTTGTGAGGATGAAAACCCTATTAGAGAGCATCTTCTTCGTTAGTGAAAAATCCAACCTAGGAAGTTGATTGGTGGTTTCAATTAGAGATCGCATCTAGACTTCATTGATTTTGAGTTTCAGTTTGCTTCTTCAGTTTTATAGTATAGAGGAGCATAGATTGTTTGTGGAGATAAGAAGGTTATCAAAGGTTTTAGTTGCTGATTATTTCATCTTATTGGTGGTTGCTTCCTCCTTGAATGGCTTTTAGAGCTGATTGTGATGTGTGGTGTCCATTTTAGGTGATACCAGTTTGCAGATTTTAATAAAAAATCAGGCACATGCATATCACAGTTTAATGATAATGCTTGTATTGTGATTTAGAAGCATTTTGGCACATTTTGGCTATCTAGATAGTGCTCATTTTTTTTGAGTGGTAAATGGTTCATATTTATTACTACTATTATCAGGGTGATACAAGTAGGGACCACCTCCCCAAAGAGACAAGGCATCCAAAATAGGACCTATTAATAGGTCAGAGAATTAACTTTTACGAATTGTTCCACTTTTCAAATGTAAGTGCGAAATCATATTGAAGCCTCCCTCCTTTGCCTTCTTGTCCATTTTCCCTTTTGCTACTTGCCATCTTTTTTCCAGCCTTGCAAGCTCCTGCCACATCAAGGACTCATCAATGGAGGTCATACCCCATCCCGACATCGAGATCAACCATCCAAAACCGTTCCTACAATTCCAAGAATATCACCAACAATAACACACCTTCCTCGGGGTCTCCGTACCTCCTGAAATAGGATCTGTGCCAATTCTCACACCCTTAATTAAAGATTGAGGCTCGGCCTTGTTTGTCTCATTCTATGCTTTTAACAGTCTTTCATTAGAGTTTCCAAAAGTTTTATACCTTTTCATGGCCTTCGATGCCTCACTCTTCATTTACTATGGACCCTTCCCTCTGCTTCCATTCCCTTACTAGCCTCTTGTGTTATTGTCGTATCCAAAACTGAAACCTGTTTGGTAGCGAGATCAACATCCTTTGAAGCCTCTTTTGATTCGTCATCCTCTTTTTCCTCCAAATATAATTTGAAAGAGGCATCCTTCCACCAAGTTGCCTATTTATGTACTCTCTTCTTTAGACAATTTGTAGCCACATGCTTAGTTTGAAAACATCTTCTACATCTAAAAAGGATACCTTTGTAATCCACAAGTTGCAACCACTCACCACTAGCTAGTTTTAGAAATAAATGTGTTGGGAGGGCTTTCATTACATCCATCTCAACTAGAATACGAGCATATGTAGAATGAAAATATCTTGGGGACCCACATCCACCCCTAGAGATCTACCTTGAGTGTTCCCAGTAGCTTCAAAAGAAGACTCAAACCAAAGTTGAAGCAGTAAGTTTGGAAGTCTTATCCATAGAGGAATCTTGTCAAAGAATTTGATAGTTGGGTTGAAAACCAAGCACCACAATTTCTGTAAGTGTGTTTATTCTCCTAACTCCAAAGAGAATTACATAATATTTTCTTCCTATCCTTCTCATTATCAAAAGTGACTACAAAAAGTCCCCATGCTGCAGGGTAGATCTGAATATTCCCATCCAAAATGGGGCGCCAAGCCTTTGATATCCATTTGTGCAGTTCTCCAAGTGTGGGCCAAAAACACTTAAATCTCTGTATGAAGCTCATCTCTTTTAAAAAAATGTCATATTTTGCTACCTCCTCGTCAATCTCTTCCTCTAGGAAGACCGTTAGTTTATTTGCAAGCGACTCAACCCATATTGTGGTCATTGTACTCCCATTGTTCACCTTCTTTACTACTTTTACATACAACCCTTGCTCCTTTTTGTAATGTCCCCGTTTTTTAGGCCTTTGGGATTAGCTTGGTTGGCGACCCTCGCAAGCTAATCGGGTGTTCAGAGGGGGTCAAATTGTGGAGCCAGTGTTGGGATTCCATTCTGGAGATTCAGATTATCAGTTCTTCTCTTCGTTCGGGTCATTTTGGCCAACTTACTATTTTTAGTAAGTGGGGTTTCTGGTATGGCCAGGATTGGCAGGGTGTCTGCATAGAGCATCAGACATCTCAGGATTGAGTTTCAGAGAATTTCCACTTTGTGTGACTTACTATTTTTAGTAAGTCTATTTTTAGCAGTGGCTATTTCTGGCAGGGCAGTGTCTATTCTTGACTGGGCAGTTGGTCCTGGTGCTTTGCCAGAATTTCTTTGATTGCAGTCTGTCAGTGCAGTGGCTCTGAAGTTTAAATGATGTTATTAAATTAAATTATTTTGGTTTAATTTAATAACTTTTAACTTTATAATATTATATTATAAAGTGGGAGTATTTAATAAAGCCAATTAAGTGAAATATTAAAAATGTGCTTTTTCGAAAAAGCTATATATTTTGCTTGAAAAAGCACTTTCAATAATTCATTATGCAATGATTTTTTATTGAAGTTTGTGAAGTATTTGGCCCTGGCTAGGCTTTTGAGGACGGATTCCTCTTCCTGGTGATTTGAGCCATTGCCTGTAATGGTGAATTTCACAGCTGATTAATTTTGTATATCAATTCAATGCTGTTGTATATTCGATTGATGAAAGTTTCAATTCTGGAGTTTGAAGAATTGCTGATGAAATTGTATTCATTTACACAATGCAATGAAGTTTCTGAATATATTATTTGAATGCTGAAGATTATCGAATTAATATGAAGTATGAAGTGCTGCGAATCAGAGGAATGAATTGAATTTGATCATCTGGTGGCTAGTATTAATTCTGTAAATTGTGGGAAAATTGATACAATTGGGAACTATCGAAAGGTGTGTGAGAGTGGAATAAGTATAATGCTGCATTTCCCAGCGTCCAAGTGTATTGGCTGTTTGCAAGAGTCTCTACCTACTGCTGGTGTTAAAATTCATTCTGGTTACCTATTAGCAAGTTGGGCCGTTAGCTTTCATCCTGGGCACTCACATTGAGACTGGGTCTCACGTATTGGTTACACAGCAAGAGGCCGATGTTATTCTGGTTCGGCGTCAAGGCAATAACATTCACGTGCTGACTTCCTGCAGTCACGTGAGTTGGATGCAAGGGTGGCGCTTCATTTGTGACAAACAAGTTAGCTGGAAAAATATAGAAATTGCAAGTGCTCTTTTGAATTATTTTTTTTATATAACATGGTAGAATGTAATTTCTCTATGCAATTGTAAACAGTTTGTAATATTTCGGGAGGATACAATTAAATTGAGATTTGTTAATTCAATGTTTGAGAATAAATTAAGCTGATGAGGGTTTGCTGGAGTAATATTAAGTTATTAATTGCAATATTTCAAAGTTATCATTGAATATTCAGAGAGAGCCAACTTAGGTTCTTCACACTTTCCGCTACTCCCCTTCTCCTCCCTTGTTACCTGACATTCCACCCCAAATCTGCATTTGGACCCATTCCAGGCCTCAAATATATTTGGCTTCTTGCCCTTAGTGTGCCCTTGAAAACCTAGCTTATAAACAAAAGCCATGGAGGATTCACCCAGTTCAAAGCCCACCTAGTTCAAAGCCCTTAAAGTAAGATCTCTACATTCTTCTACTCAAACTATTCTCTCCATAGCCGGTGTTAGTGAAATCATCCACACCATTTTCAGGAAACAGAAGCGAATGACGCATGAACTTACCACCGACAAGATTCCATCCATGGCCTCCATCCAGCTGAAAACCCATAGAAAAGCCGCCGTATGACTTTCTGTCGTAACTCGTGGATGCACAAAGATCTAGAGAAACTACCTTTGATCACCAAGGGTGGTTTAGGTAGGCCTCCCCAACACACGTTCACTCAGAGCATCCTTACAGTGATTGCGAGTTGAAACCCTAGTTGCAAATGTGGGAGCATATGGGGGCCGCCCAACCAATTTCTCTTGGGTGTAGTGTTCATTTAGATGATAAGATATTTTAATCCATTTTCTAAAATCAAGTCTGAAATTTTTTCTAGTTGTGGGTATATTTGAATATTGTTATTTCTTTTTAAAACTTTGTTGCAAAAAGTTTAGTGCAATATCTACTTTTGTTTCTCTTTCTTGCATTGCAAAGACAACCTCAAATCAGAAAATACAAACCCAAGGAAAAAAAAAAAGGGTGCATAATACAATGGTATTAGAGGCGCATATCCTGCCATCATGAAGGGTTTTGGATGATAAAATGTGACATGTTTGGGTTTGAACATCAACCTTTTACTCATCATTATAATACTAGAAGAAACATATCTGACCCAAACTTCGCAACAAAAGGTGAACAGAGAGAAGTAAACATGGGTGATAGAGATGCAGAAGCTGAATGTGCAATGAACCTATTGAATACTTTGCTTAGAGGATAGGAGCAAATCAGCATGCACAAGCTACAGATTAGCATTCACAGGGAACAAATCAATTCCTTACTTGGCTGCTTGAGATGGTGGCCCTTCATCTTGGGCAATAATAACAACAATAATAATAATGTAGCAAACAATGGGGTAAATAATTGTCAAGGTGAAAATTCTGTGAACAAAAAAAATGCAAATCCATGAATGAAAATAGCTGACTCCAGACCTCTTATGCTGGGTTTCCCAACCAAAGTCAAACCTCAGGTTTATAATGAATCCCCAATGAATGATTTGCAAGGTCAATTTATGCAAGATTGGACATATGGAGGCCCAAATTTTCAGGCTGCAACATCTTTTAGAGATTACATGGACCTTAGATTGAAGCATAAACCTTGTGCATGTGGAAGAACAAACAATAACAATTTGCAAAAAAAGTTGGGAAACTAGCGAACCCTTATTATGATGGATTTGGGAAGACTTCAAAAAGAGCTTGGGTGTAGAAAGTGGAGACATATTTTAAGCTAAATCCCATGCCATAAGATGAGTCTATGAAATATGCCACTATTCACTTGGATGGTATTGCTCATGAGTGGTGGCATCATGGGATGATCACTATGGGACATGACCAAATTAGTTCATGTAGAGTTCATTGAGATGGTTATTGACAGATTTGACAAAAAGGATCTAGAATTGCATTTGATGGAGTTTGTCACAACTAAAACAATGGGGTTCGATGGATGCCTATATTACTTCTTTCTAAGATTTTCAGTTTTGGTGACAAATTTCTCAGAGAGGAGACTTGTTTTCTTTATAGATCGATCTGGATGGATTAAGGCACTCAATCCACCTAATCTACAAGAAATCATTAAGAAGGCTAGGGACGTGGAGACCACTTCTAGGAGCAAGTTTTAGTCAAAGGAATTCCCACACTAGGACAAAGACTAAAAAACATTTTTGTAGGTAGTCAAATCAGTCAAGGCATGAGACAAACAAATTTTGTAGGGATCAGTTGAATAACCTTAGGAGGAAAGGATTGTGCTTTCATTGCAAAGAGCTATGGGATCTTTCTCATAAGTGTAGTGCCAAGGGAAAGACTAAGCAAATAAAATAGTTTTTCAGCTGATGAATTAGTTTCAAAAATGTCAGATCAACATTCATATTCCCAAAGTAGTGAAGATGAGAGTTCATCAAAGTGCTCAAAGAAAGAACAGGGTTGTGCGAGGGCCATTGCCCAATTCTCTAGCTTTTAGTAAGTGGGATCATTGAAGGATAGAGGTGTTCTATAGAGGCAGCAACAAATAACTCTTATTGATGCATGTTGTAGCCACAATTTCATTGATGAGGGCCTTGTGATTAAGATAGGATACCGAATGGAAGAATGAGGGGTTCAAGGTTGGTAGCAAATGGGTATAAGTTCAATTGCACTCACAAGATTTCTAATCCACTCATACAATTGGGTAGTATGAATTGAAAGATGATTTCTGTATGGTGAATATAGGGTATACTGATGTGGTCTTGGGTTCACAATGAATTTGCAGGCTATGGAGATGGGATTTGAGTCTAATGGGAAGAAGATAGTGCTTAGAGGGATGTTAGATGTTGGAACGAGAGTAGTCTCCCTTAGAAGGATGGAGAGGCTAATTATACATGATTAGGTGGAATGGGTAGTAGAGTTTATTGTAATGCCTACAATCATGGAATAGCATTTGAGCAATCATCATTTGGACATTCAAAAATTGCTATCCAAGCATAGCAAGGTGTTCAATAGTATACCACCTAGAGCACTACCAAACGGAGGCATAGAGCATGCCGTAGAGTTGGAGGAGTCTAAACCAGTGATTGTTTCACCCTATAGACATCCAAGGAGGCACAAGGATGAAATTGAAAAGGCCGACACAGAGTTTCTACATATGGGTCACATTAGGCCTTTCAAGAGCCCTTTTGCTTCTACAATAGTGATGGTTAAGAAGAAGGATGACACAATGCAAATGTGTGTTGCTTACAAAGCTCTAAACAATCAAGAACAGTAACCCTATTCTTGAGATTGATGAGTTGCATGGTACTTGCTACGTTTCTTTGTAGGATACCATGAGGTCAAAATGGGGAAAGAGGATATAGAAAAGACAACTTTCAGAAATCATTTTGGTCACTTTGACTTCTTGGTGATGCCTTTCAGTTTGACTAATGCACCAACCACTTTCCAATCTTGTATGAATTAGGTTTTTTGAAAGCAATCGAGTCATTATATGCAAAGAAGTTCAAAGTGTGATTTGGCATGACATAATGTAAAGAGCCTATATGGCTCTCGTTCTTGCAATGACAATTTTAAAAGATATCCGACAAATTTGGATACTAGACTTCAACAATTCTTTTATAACTTTAATTGAAAAACTTTATTTAAATTTCAATTATTCAATAATTTAAAATATAACTCCATGCTCATTTTAATTGTCAAACATTTCAGAATCTTCTCAAATTAAATAATACTCAAGCACCTGTTATTCCATCCGTTGAAACTGAATGAAAGAACTCCAGCTGGCAAAGCTCACGCACTCCTGTCTTGAATTTGCGGCTGCCAAGTTATTATTGTTATTTATCAGCACACACCCGGAATATGTATAGTGTCCCGCGACTGCTGGAACAGTCCTGCGTTTGGAAGACTCACACCCGAAATTAATAGGGTCCTGCGTCTGCTGGAACAGTCCCGCATTTGGAAGACTCACCCGAATTAATATTAGGGCCTGCGACTGTTGAATCAGACCCGCGTCTGAAAGACTCACGCTTGGCAGTGAGTATTACCCCGTGGCTCAATTATTAAGCTAGCTGCCGTAACTGTTGGTGGCAACAACTTGCGATGACACTCCTCTTGATGTTAATTCATAACACCAACATACATCCGCCCAGAATTATTAACCGCTAGTCACTGTCAAATCAATGGAATTCTAATATCGTTCAATGGCACAGAATTCCACCTCACGACACTTCACTTAGAAGAATGTGCGTTCTTCTCAGTTTTCAAACCCTAGCATTTCAAACCACTTAGAAATCTCCATCTCCAAATAAGTTTGTAATATCATAACATAATCAATCATGACTTTATTTTTCGCAAGTCATAGCATTATATACAAAGGCTCAAACTTCTTCAGCACACTTCCAACCAGCTTCAATCACACACTTCTCACTTAAGTGGTATGAAGCGTCAAGCTTACACTTCAAAATTAGAACATAAAGTAATAATGAAAGCTTAGGCCAAGCTCAAATGTGTAAGTTATGAAGATGGAAGCCCAACAAGAATCATATCGAAGAAGGAGCATCAAACCAACGTCCAACTGACTTGCCAAAAATAACTGACTTACTATAAATAGTAAGTGCACACGGAGATCCCCTAAACACTCCATCAGCTCACGGGAATCGCGTTAATGAACTGATAATAGCAAGCGCCAAAAGCTTGCTAAATCGGGGACATTACAGTCCTCCCTCCCCAAGATTGCTTGTCCTCAAGCAATCACAAACCAGGATGCTGCAAAATATCTTCTGACTCCCAGGTAGCATCCTCATCCGGAAGATCATGCCACTTGATCAAAAACTCACAGATAACTTGTCTGCGCAACTGTCGTTCCCTGGTATCTAAAATGGCTTCAGGAATCAATTCCAACTTCCCTTCATCGTCCAGAGGTGGTAAAACAACCGAAGGAACTACATGCCTTCCCAAAGCTTTCTTCAGACGGGACACATGAAATACATTGTGTACTTTACTATCAGGAGGCAAATCCAACTCATAAGCAACCTCACCAACCCGCCGAACCACACGAAAGGGACCATAATACCGGGGTTTGAGCTTTTCAGCCCCGCTCCTTCGAATGGAAGACTGTCTATATGGCTGCAACATCAAATACACCATGTCCCCAACCTCAAAAGAACGAGCCACTCTCCTCTGATTAGCATACTGCTTCTGCTGATTTTGTGCACGCTGTATATTATCCCGCAAGGTGACTAAAACATCCTGGCTGTTCTGTAACAAATCACCTGCACCAGGTACTCTGCTATCACTGAGCAGCAAATCTAAGAAACTGGGAGGATCATATCCATACAAAGCACGAAACGGAGCTATACCAATGGACATATGGTGGGTTGAATTATAACAATACTCACATAAATAGACCCACTTCACCCAAGCCCTCTGCTGAGCAGAAACATAGTTACGAAGATAGCCCTCCACCCATTTATTAACTATCGGTCTGCCCATCAGTCTGTGGGTGATAGCTAGTGCTAGGAGTTAGTTCCGTAGCACATAACTTGAACAACTCCTGCCAAAAGTGGCTCATGAAACAGCTATCCTGATCACTCACAATGTTCCTCAATAATCCATGTAATCGAAAAATCTCTCTGAAGAACAACTCTACAACCTGTACCGCTGAAAAAGTGTTAGCAATGGGAAAGAAATAAGCAAATTTAGTCAAACGATCCACTACTACGTAAATGCAGTCTCTACGTTGGACCTTAGGCAGGCCCACAATAAAATCCATGGAAATGCATTCCCATTTCTGCTCAGGGATAGGAAGTGGCTGCAACAATCCCACTGGAAATGTATGTTCTTGTTTGTTCTGCTGACATACAGAACATTCTCTAACATAATTCTGAACATCACGCTTGAGACCTTTCCATGTGAAACGTTCACGCACCTGCCTGTAAGTCTTATAGAAACCTAGATGTCCAGCTATAGGGGAATCATGAAAATCCCTCAGCACCAACTACCTAATACTTGAACCAGCCACCAACCAAACTCTTCCCTTGTAAATGATCAATTCATTAACAAGAGCATACCTGTCATCCTGAATAGTCCCCTCCAAAAAATCAATGGCCCACTGATCCTTCGCATACTCTGCGACTATCAGATGTTTCCAGTCCTCAATAACCTCAGACAAGGCACACAAATGTGGTCTCCTAGATAGAGCATTAGCGACAACGTTCTGTGTTCCCTTGATATAAGTAATATCAAAGTCATAAGACTGAAGCTTGCTGACCCATTTCTGTTGCCACTCATTCAAATCACGCTGACCCAGAAAATATTTCAAACTATCATGATCAGTTTTAATACAGAATTTGTTGCCAACCAGATATTGTCTAAATTTAGCCAAAGCATGCATGATGGCTAACATTTCCTTATCATAAACACTGAAAGACTTCTTAGGACCTCTAAGCTTCCTGCTCTCATATACAATAGGATGACGATCTTGCGAAAGAACAACACCAATGCCCTCACCAGAAGCATCACAATGCAAATCAAAAGGTCTAGAGAAATCAGGCATAGCCAACACTGGGCAAGAAATCATAATCAATTTGAACTTCTCAAAACACTCCTGTGCCTGAGTAGTCCACTGGAAAGCACCCTTACGAGTCAAATCAGTAAGGGGAGCTGCATGACGGGAAAAACCTGCAACAAATCTGCGATAGAAGGCACACAGACCAATAAATCCTCTAAGCTGAGTCAAGCTCTTTGGAACAGGCCAATCCATAATAGCGCGAACCTTTTCCAGATCCATACGAACTCCCTCAGCGCTAATAATGTGCCCCAAATACAACTCCGACATGCCCAAAGCACACTTAGACTCCTTAGCAAATAAGGAAGCCTCAGCCAAGATACCCAAAACAGTGTCCAAGTGCATCAGGTGCTCCTCCCACGTCTTGCTATAAACCAAGATATCATAAAAAAAAACCAACACAAACTTCCTCAATTGTCTGTGGAAAACCCTATTCATGGTAGACTGAAATGTTGCCGGAGTTGGTCAGTCCAAAAGACATGACCAAAAACTCAAAATGACCATAATGACATCGAAAGACTGTCTTCTCTATGTCCTCTTCCCGTACCCGAATCTGATGGTATACAGATCTCAAATCTATTTTAGAAAAATAAGCAGCCCCATGCAATTCATCAATCAACTCATCAATGCGGGGAATGGGATATCTGTTCTTAATGGTTTTCCGATTCAGCATTCTATGATCAATACACATCCTCATAGTGCCATCCTTCTTCTTCACCAAAACCACTGATGAAGCAAAAGGGGACTTACTCGGCCTGATATGACCCATAGAAAGCAACTCCTCAATAGTCTTTTTGATCTCATCCTTCATCCGTTTGGGATGTCGGTAAGGAGTGATCATAATGGGTTTAGTACCTTCTTCTAGCTCAATAATATGCTCTATGCCTCTGTCAGGTGGTTTGCCATGTGGTAAATCACTGAACACTCTAGAGTGTTTAACCCGAAGTTCCCGTATATCAGGTGGATAGACTGTTTTCTCAACCTCTGCAGACTTAAGTGACATCCTGCACACTGCTGCCCAATCCACTGCATCATGATCAATAAGACGTTGCATACGCCTGAAAGAAATAGTCTTCAAATTATCTTCCTTAATGGCCTTCAAAATATGTTTCTTTCCATCCACCTCAAAACTCATTTCCATGTTCTTAGGTTGAGGTAAAAAGCTTCAATAGAATGCAACCAGCTCATGCCTAAAACCACTTCTGTCCCACCCATATCAACCACATAAAAATTAGGTTTGAAGTCATAATTATTTAACTTGAGTGGCAAATCTGAGATCATTTTGTCACACTTAAGAGTGTAACCATTAGCAACCTTGACACTAATTCCCTCAAAATCTTCAGTCAACAAACCTCTTCTGGATACTAATCCTGAATCAATAAAATTATGTGTTGCTCCGGTATCCAATAATGCAATGACATGCTGTCCCGCCAAGAGCCCATGTAATCTGAAAGAACCCTCTTTCTGCATGCTAGAAAGATAAACCACCTTAAGCTTAGGATTGTCACCATTTGCTATTACCTCTTCCGTGTCATCCTGCTGTTCCGAAAAATCAGTCACATGCTCATCCTCATAGAACCACTCCATAAGCCTGTTTCTCCCCTTTGGTCTCAGAGGGCACTCATGTTTCTCGTCATAGGGACCCTTGCAATAAAAACACAACCTTCTTCTCCTCAAATCATTGAGAGTTTCTTGATCAAGTGGTCCTGTCATAGGACGCTTAGAATCTGATCCATCTTCTTTTTTTGGGGCAGAATTAATGTCGTGAGAAGAACTCGATGGTCTAGAAGGGAAACGAGTCGGTGGTGCTGAAAACTCCAAGTCCCAAGCTTTCTTCATAGCTGCCTGCAAAGAAGGGGGATCAAAAGACTTAACCCATCCTTTGAGGGGTTCTACTAATCCTTCTGTAAACAACATCACACGTCTTCTCTCTAAAATGTCATAAACCATCACTGAGATTCTCTGAAACTCATTAATGAAATTTTCCAAGTTACCTGTCTGTTTGAGTTGAGCCAAGTCATGAAAATATGATTCCGGATCTTTCCTGTCAAATCTCTCAACCAAATTGTGCACAAACTCTTGATAAGTTCTTATCTGATCATGCTGTAATGACACGAGACCATGATACCACCAATCATGAGCAGCTCCATCTAAGTGTAGAACAACAAATCTAATAGCGTCTTCTTCAGACATAGGACGTAAAGCAAGGAAAGTGTCCAACTTATGAATCCAGGCCCTGGCTGTCATCTTCCCACTACCATCAAAATAACTCATAGTAAGTTTATTTGTTGCCTGTTTAAGTTCAAACTGATTAGTCCTCTATCTTGCATCTGGACTGTACTTGCCTCTATGATGCTTTCTTTTTTGGGATAAGAACCTGTCAAAGTTCAAGTTCCTCTTAATGGGTTCAGGTAGTGCATCCCATTCAGCATAATGAGCAACCATATCATCCACAAAAGGGGCTGGCTCAGTATCAACACTAACTACATCCTCTTTAGGTCTCAGAAATGTGGGTCGTAAAGGCCTATCACGGGTGCCTGTAGGATCGTCTCTGGTCACCTGCCTGTCCACAATTCTGGATCTATGCGAACCAACTGATGCATCTCTAGTGCCTCTATCACGGTTTCCAGGTACATTCATGCGCTGCAAGGTGTCAGAAAGTTGTTGCAAAACAGTTGCAATCTGTTGTTCGATTGCAAGATTCCGAAACGAATCTCAGACTTCCCTGTCCATGTCGGGACTTGTATTGTCTCTATTCCTGTTACCTGTTTGATCACCTTGCTGACCCTGTTCATTACCCTCCGGAGGTGGCAAAGCTCTACCTCTGCGAGTGTAATGAATACCTGGCACAAATCTATCTGCCATATCTGGGCCCAAAACTTCAGGCTGGCAGGATCAGAGCTCTGATACCACTGTAAAGAGCCTATGTGGCTGTCGTTCTTGCAATGACAATTTTAAAAGATATCCGACAAATCTGGATACTAGACTTCAACAATTCTTTTATAACTTTAATTGAAAAACTTTATTTAAATTTCAATTATTCAATAATTTAAAATATAACTCCATGCTCATTTTAATTGTCAAACATTTCAGAATCTTCTCAATTTAAATAATACTCAAGCACCTGTTATTCCATCTATTGAAACCGAATGAAAGAACTCCAGCTGGCAAAGCTCACGCACTCCTGTCTTGAATTTGCGGCTGCCAAATTATTGTCATTATTTATCAGCACACACCCGAAATATGTATAGGGTCCCGCGACTGCTGGAACAGTCCTGCGTTTGGAAGACTCACACCCGAAATTAATAGGGTCCCGCATCTGCTGGAACAGTCCCGCGTTTGGAAGACTCACCCGAATTAATATTAGGGCCTGCGATTGCTGAATCAGACCCGCATCTGAAAGAATCATGCCTGGCAGTGAGTATTACCCCGCGGCTCAATTATTAAGCTAGCTGCCGTAACTATTGGTGGCAACAACCTGCGATGACACTCCTCTTGATGTTAATTCATAACACCAACATACATCCGCCCAGAATTATTAACCGCTAGTCACTGCAAATCAATGGAATTCTAATATCGTTCAATGGCATAGAACTCCACCTCACGACACTTCACTTAGAAGAATGTGCGTTCTTCTCAGTTTTCAAACCCTAGCATTTCGAACCACTCAGAAATCTCCATCTCCAAATAAGTTTGTAATATCATAACATAATCAATCATGACTTTATTTTTCGCAAGTCATAGCATTATATACAAAGGCTCAAACTTCAGCACACTTCCAACCAGCTTCAATCACACACTTCTCACTTAAGTGGTATGAAGCGTCAAGCTTACACTTCAAAATTAGAACATAAAGTAATAATGAAAGCTTAGGCCAAGCTCAAATGTGTAAGTTATGAAGATGGAAGCCCAACAAGAATCATATCGAAGAAGAAGGAGCATCAAACCAACGTCCGACTGACTTGCCAAAAATAACTGACTTACTATAAATAGTAAGTGCACACGGAGATCCCCTAAACACTCCATCAGCTCATGGGAATCGCGTTAATGAACTGATAATAGCAAGTGCCAAAAGCCTGCTAGATCAGGGACATTGCACATAACTTCTTTACCTTGGTCATATCATCAAATCTGAAGGTGTGAAAGTTCTTGAAAAGATTATGGCAATTGTCTATTGGCCCACACTTACAAATCTCTTTCAGCTTAAGGGATGCTTTGGACCGTGTGGATTCTACCCGAGATTTGTTAAGGGTTTCTCACATATTGTAGTTCCACTCACATCTTTGACCAAAAAGAGGGCTTTCATGTGGTCATATGTAGCACAACAATGTTTTGATAATTTCAAAGAAGTGATGAGCGCTTGCCTAGTTCTAGCTATTTTGAGCTTGTCCAAACCTTTTGAGTTGGAGGAGTTTGAATGTGATGATTTAGGTGAGAGAATAGGAGCATTTTTGTTGCAGGACAAGCACCCAATTGCCTTCAAAAGAAGGAAGTTGAGAGGCATGGATGTTGGCCATTATACATGCCTTGGCCAAATTTAGATCCTACGTGGTGGGTGGCTAGTTTGTTGTTAAGATTGACCACAATAGCCTGAAATACTTCATTAATTAGGACTTAAATGGGAGACAATAGAAATAGGTAAGTAGACTTCCGGCATATGATTTCAGTCTTGACGTTGTGTATGTCAAGGGAAAATGTGGCTGCTTATGCACTTTCCAGGAGACCATGCTTGTGCTCACTAGTTGAGAGTATGGCTGATTGGAAGGAGATGATTCTAGTAGAGTATGCTAAGGACTTATGGGCATCGGGTGTAACCGGAGGCACCACACGGGATGAAAGAACATATTGATTAATGAGCTGATAGTTTATAAACATAGAATGTATCTGGTACCTAATTTAGGACTGAAGGTGAAGATACTAAGGACTTTTCAGGATGCACCTATTGGCTGGTCTCCCGGGATTGAACTTAGAGGTAGATCCAGGAAAGGTTTACATAGAAAGGACTTAAAAACGAGGTCCTTAAGTATGTCTAAGAGTGCCCATGTTTGTAGAACAGGAAGGGATGTACTTATCGTGCTAGTTTGTTATAGTCCTTGTCAAACCCAATAAAAAATTGGAATACATCTTTATGGATTTCATCATCGGGATTCCTAAGGTTTAGGGTAAGGACTGCATATAAGTTGTTGTGGAGAAGTTGAATTTTTTTGCTTATTTCTTTTCTATTTTCGCAACCTACTAAATAGAATAGGTAGCTGATTTAGTATTCAAAGAGATTTTTAGATTCCATGGGATGCTTAGGAGTATGGTCAATGAAGGGGATAGCAAGTTTCCAAGCCTCTTTTGGTAGGTTCTTTTTAAAATGAGCGAAATTGTGCCTACCCTAGCACTAGTTTCCACCCACAAATATATGGGCATATAGAGATAGTAAATAAATGGGTGGAAGAGTATCTCAAGAATTATATTTTAGGATAGTAGAAAGCAAGAGTTAGATGGCTGCACCTTGAAGAATATTGCTATAATTCCACGTATCACATGTCCATCTGGATGTCACCATTCATGGCATTATTTGGTTACAAAGGCCCTAATTTTGTTTGTTTTCTGTTTTGGTATAATGGGGTGCCTAAGTCAAGATATTTTCTATAGGAAAGTCAAGACAATGAATTCATTGAAGAAAAACTTGCAATAGGCATATAATCAATATTTGTATGTGGATCAACATCATATAGAGCACAACTTTGAAATGGGTGACATGGTTTATTTGAGGCTTCAACCACTTAAGCAGTCCACTCTCAAGAAGATTGGGTCAAAGAAACTTAAACCCTGGTTTTATGGTCCTCTCAAAGTCTCTAAAAGGATTGTGAAGTGGCTTATGAGCTATAGCTATTAACTCGCATCAAAATGCATAATGTATTCCACATGGCTAGGCTCAAAAAGATAGTTGGGCATAATTTGCTCCCTTTATTTGAGTTGCAACCATTAGATGAGGAGGGGAAGTTGGTTTTGATTCTATAGTCTATTATTGATTATATGGAGCATACTCTACGAAAAAGTTGATTCTGAGTGATAGAAGATTTTTTATCTTGGTTGAATCACGCTCTTTGGTAATTTTGTGAGGGGTTATAGTCTCCCTTCGATGTAATTTTGTCTCTCCACCAAATTTGGATCTTATTTACTTATTTATTTTTATATTTTTAATATTAGTATTAATATATATCATAATTTTATTGTAATTATATTATTTATTTATTTATATTTTAATATTATCATTATTTGTTTATTAAATTCTCTTTCAGAAAGGGGACATCATTGTACGCCCTTCCCCAAAATTACTTGTCCTCAAGCAATGTCAATTCAATGTGAGTGGTTTCTGTTGTGCAACTTTGATATCATCTTGCTTTTCAGTAATCCTTGATGGATGAACCTTTAGAAATATAGAGTTTCTGCCTTAATTCCTTTCTAGGAATTTCAACATTCACCAAGAATGTGTTTGATCTAGTTTCAACATTCACCAAGAATGCCTTTGATGAAGTCTCAACACTCACTAAGAATGTCCTTGATCTAGTGTTTTCAATTTTCAACACTCACCAAGAATGTCCTTGATCAAGTCTTGACACTCATCAAGAATGTCCTTGATCAATTCTTGACACTCACCAAGAATGTCCTCCTTCAGAGATATCTAATCTTTGCCTTGTAGTAGGGTGTCCTTAGCGGTTCTCCCTTAATCAAAATAAAGTTTGGTGCCCTAATAGTGGTTCTACCTTAACTGCTACTACAATAGGGTGCCCTTAGCAGTTCTCCCTTAAATACTTCTGCAATAGGGTGCCCTTAGCTGTTCTTTGTTAATCACAACTCAATAGGATGCCCTTATAGTGGTTCTCCCTTAACTGCCATTGCAATAGGGTGGTCTTCGTGATTTTCCCTTAATCGCAGCCTTGGAAAGGTGCTAGTAGTAGGGTGCCCTTGATGGTTCTCCCTTAATTGCAGCCCTTTTCCCCTCTATTATGGCTACCCTATCAATGCTGTTTCTACAACAGATGATGGATAACCTTTTTCTCCACAACTTTTGCTATGGATCTCTTCTTTAAATTGTGATAATCTCTTCTCGAATCTGCTATAAATGTATACTTAATTTTTGTTCAACTTATGCCTATGATTTGCCATTTCTATCTCACATCATTATACCTATCATAGTGTCTTGTTCTTGTGGCATCGTCCATCTTCTCACAATAGCTTGATATTCACTATCATTATCAACTGCCTTTAAGAATTTCCATTCTGCAATAGGGTGCCCTTAGCTGTTCTTTGTTAATCACAACTCAATAGGATGCCCTTATAGTGGTTCTCCCTTAACTGCCATTGCAATAGGGTGGTCTTCATGATTCTCCCTTAATCACAGCCTTGGAAAGGTGCTAGTAGTAGGGTGCCCTTGATGGTTCTCCCTTAATTGCAGCCCTTTCCCCTCTATTATGGCTACCCTATCAATGTTGCTTCTACAACAGATGATGGATAACCTTTTTCTCCACAACTTTTGCTATGGATCTCTTCTTTAAATTGTGATAATCTCTTCTCGAATCTGCTATAAACGTATACATAATTTTTCTTCATCTTATGCCTATGATTTGCCATTGCTATCTCACATCATTATAACTATCATAGTGTCTTGTTCTTGTGGCATTATCCATCTTCTCACAATAGCTTGATATTCACTATCATTATCAACTGCCTTCAAGAATTTCCATTTACCTGCCATGACTTGGGACATGTGTATTGTCTCACAATGCCCTATTTTGTAAGCCATTTTCTTTAGTGATGAATTTATGCACCTTGCATCTAACTTGAAGTGCCCTATAATATTTGTCACATATTTCAGACCTTGCATGTAATTGATGACATCATGGAGCTGCATATGATTTCCTTAAGCATTGTCTTTCAAACTCTTCCCCATACTTTACATGACTGTCATATCTCCTTTTCTTTTTTGTTCTTGCAATTATTTTGGTTCATTATTCAGATTGCCTTTTCTCCATTGATGGGTTCTCATTCACTATTTTTCACAGGATGGCAAGATTATGCTCTAATAGCATTGTAATGTCCCCAAATGGAATCTCTTAGAGTTTGGGACTATGTTCGTATACTTCCATTTTTGCAAGAGACTTCTTTCTATTTAAAACGTATACTCTATTCTTTAGTTTGCCCCAAAAGAACTTGGTGTCGTAACAATATTCTTTATTGTAACTGTTTACTACCTCGTTGTTAATGCAATTATAAAAAGATGGAGAGTAGCTTATATCCAATTATCTAGACAATGAGGTTGATCTGAATATAAATGAAATAGTATGTCTTGTATTGTTTTGGATATGCTAAGAAATCTTATATAATACTGGCAGACGTATGAAGACCGTATTGATCTAGATATCAATCAATATGTAAGAATGAGAGAATGCATGTAATATATTGATCAATTATAAGAGTACATTGATCCGAAAGTATATGTATGTCATTGTTTCCGATATATTACTTGATGCGAGTCTGGTTGAATTATACTGATCTTAATTATATGCCGTTTCCTGATATGTCTTAATATATATACGAATTATATTGCTGCTCATCAGACTTAATCTTATGAAATGGTAATGAGATATTTATTGCTGATGTGAGTATCAATTCTTATTTGTTGTTTTGATTCTTAAGTCTGGTTCGCTCCTATAAGGATGTATGTGTAATAATAAGTAATGGACAATCCATCTTCTTCTTTTATCTCCATTGCCTTGAGATACCATTCTTCTAATAGACGCACACCTCTTACTAATTGCTTCCTTCTAACCTCTCTACAATCACTGCCTTTTGTTAACATAATCCCTGTTCGTAATTTTCTCTCTAATTATGGATGTCTAATAATGG
This sequence comes from Chamaecyparis obtusa, assembly GCA_027943335.1. Taxonomy (NCBI): domain Eukaryota; kingdom Viridiplantae; phylum Streptophyta; class Pinopsida; order Cupressales; family Cupressaceae; genus Chamaecyparis; species Chamaecyparis obtusa. Next base: position 541,399 of record BSBK01000743.1, on the reverse strand, counting down.
TTATCTGGTTAACTCCCAATTATTGTGCCACTTCATATTGATTAGTGTTTAATTAGTGATAATATAATCGATATCATTTGTTGTTACCATTGCCTATTTCTTGTTCTCTCTTTGTTCATCAATACAATCATTATGCTCTTGAAGGGAATGACTGCGGCATTTTTATAGACGAGAAAGGTAACCAAGGACTGTTCTAAAACATTCTCTTCATTTTATTTTAAACATAACTAAAGTGTGAAGAAAGGGACTCGAGCAAACACCGACACAAACCATCTTCCATGTTTAGTCGATACTTGTTTAGACTGCCATGGTCTATCTCTTTGTAATAAACGGATATTTTTTCCATCTTTGATATAATTGATGCTTTTGCAGCTTTCATCAATCTGCTAAATATATACGTATACTGTAGCTGACGATATATTTATCGCTGGCAATAATAATTAAAGGTCGTGAATTTTCTGCTTTAGTTACCACATGTCGATCCCTCCATGTGTATAGTGACATGTCAAGGACACCATTTGCTCTGTCTCTTCCTGGGGACAATGCATCGATCATAGGTATATTCCAAATCCTATTGTATTCAATGATTACTAAGTTACCAGATTCCTCTAAATGGGCTCGGAATTTGATTTCGGTACTGTTTCAATTCTGATTCTTCATGGATTCCTTCTGGATTCCAGCAGGGTCCCTCATGGGCGTATAGATTCCCAGCCGCCCGTGAGGGACTCGAGCGAAATCCACAAGCACCCAAGGCTGTGGGCACCCAAAAATAGGCCCCAGATGCCATTTTAAATTTTTTTAAATCTAAAAACTTTCTAAAACCCTAATTTCGACCATAAAGTAGAGGATTCGGTCTTCATACACTCCAACATTCGCCTATTGTCACATAAGAAACCAAACTCCCATGAGGGTGTGACAGGGATCTAGTCCCTGAGTGTGCTGATTTAGATGCTACGGTTGCACAACTTGCCCAAGTCTCTATGGATGAACAAGAGGCAGCTCTTCCACATGACACGAACATAGAGAGTGGCACAGTTGGTGGTTCAAATGAAGTTGAAGTGGAACCAAATGTGGACCTTGATTCCTATGATGATGATGAAGATGAATTTGAAAGATGGCTTGTAATTTAAATTTTCATTGTGTAATGACATTTAGAGACTTTTGCAAATTATGAATATGATATATGAGTTATTTTATTTATAATTTTATTGGCAATTATGGATTTATGAGTATCATGCTTCTAACTTATTATTTTTATATGTTTGAAGTTTTGAACCAATGATGAATGAACATTGAACATGTTACATGTATGAATCTATGATGTATATATATATATATATATTTGAAAATATCTATATATATATCCGCGGTACTGGAAACACTGCCCCCCACCCTCCCCCAAATTCTTTTTTTGCCGAATCCGTGAACTTGAACCCAAACCTGAATTTGTATTAGAACCAGGATCAACAACTTAGAATGATTATCTTTAGTTCACTCCCTCGAGTCTTGCATAGGTGTTTTAACACTTCAAGGTACCCGTAAAAATCATCGCTTTCAATCAACATGATGTAAGAATAATTTGCGATATGTATCCACCTACATTTTTGCCGTATTCTTGGAGGTCCATGTGCTCTTTTAATCTCCAACAAAGGGACACTTTGTTAGGAGGGATGTCTTTTCAATGGAATGGTGGCCTCTATTAGCCATGTCCCTTGTAATGAATGGATCTCTTCATCCTTAATTGATCTAAGCTAAATATTAATTTATTTGACTTAATAGCTAGTTCCTCTTATTGTATATGATTAGCTGCCTATCTAAATCAGATTTTGGGGAATCCAATATTTGCGATTATTGGCGCCTTAAGCTCAAAACATGGTTGGCTGAGTTCGATACAAAAAAATGTTTTTCATGTCATTGGCTTCCAGTATTTACGTGCTCTACACCTTCTAACAATGACCCGTTAGATCCTTAATTATATTATTTTTTTTATTTGCTTCATAATACTACCTTCTAGGTGACCAATGATTTTTTGTCTTCGTTGAATCATGCTCTTTGGTAATTTTGTGAGAGGTTATCATATTCTCCCTTTGATGTAATTTTGTCTCTCCACAAAATTGGGATTATATTTACTTCTTTATTTTTATATTTTTAATATTATTATTAATTTATATCATAACTATATTGTAATTATATTATTTTAATATTATCATTATTTATTTATTGAATCCTCCTTTAGAAAGGGGACATCACAGGGATGGGGATTTTGAAGTCCTTTAAGAAGGCATTTTGGAGCTCATCTACATTATGCATAATTTGGAATTTGAGAGCAGAGTTCGCTAGATTGAACTTGTTTATCTGGTGGCATTGTAAGGACAAAAGTCCTTGCAGATTGCATCTTCTTAGTGGAAAATCTAACTCAGGAGATCAATTGGTGGTTTCAATCATAGATCACAGGCGTGTTGACTTGGTGGTCAGCACCTCCTTTGGGGTTACCATGGATCTGGGTAAATTTGGTGTTTGTGACGTTCGTTGATAGTTCGAGCTTTTGGCGCAACGGCAAACATTCCTACAATTGGTATCAGAGCCTTGGGTCACGGGTTCGAATCCCAAGAGGTCTCCTTTATTCCGTTGGTGCGGAACCCTCGGTCGGTGCTGAGGGGGAGAGAGTCTCCTTCATTCCGTTGGTGCGGAACCCTCAGTCGGTGCTGAGGGGGAGATTGTTGACTTGGTGGTCAGCACCTCCTTTGGGGTTACCATGGATTTGGGTAAATCTGGTGTTTGTGACGTTCGTTGATAGTTTGAGCTTTTGGCGCAACGGCAAACATTCCTACAAGGCGGTCTTCATTGGTATTGATTTTCAGTTTTCCTCTTTAGTTTCAAAGTATAGATGATCAAGGATTGTGTGGGGAGACAAGGAGGATGAAGGTTTAATTTGTTGATTATATCCTATGCTCCACGGAGTCTTGGGGATGGGGATGGTAGGGGACAACTGGTAAAAAAGTAGGGGAATATATATATATATATATATATATATATATATATATATATATATATATGGAAATTTCAAATATGCATATCATGACATTAACAAAGCATTCATCATAGACATTTTATAAGATAAATATAGAGCATTAGACTTGAATTGAAATTTCACATGTGAATTGATAAGCAAATTAACAAAATTCAAATGCTTTCATTGTCAATATATGACATACATATAGCAAAAATGACAATGTTTAAAGGCTCCAAGTTTCAACCATGAAAATGCTAAAATGTAAACAGTAAACATAGAAGTCCAAGGCCATAATCATAATGTCAAGATGTAAGTGAAACTAAATACATGGCTGTCCATAAACAACAAATGGTTGGTCTAAAAATCAAAATCAAAATCAGAACTAAAATCTGAGTCACTACCAAGATGAGGGTCTTCCTCATCCAATGGAACCCCAACCAATCTTGGAGGTGTGTCATCCTCTTCAATCTGCAAAGGATCTTCGGGATTGACATCCCAACATAAGGCTGGAGTTTGATGATACTCAGTAGACTTCCGATCGTGTAGCCGCAGTGCACTGTGAACAGCCACTAACTTCTTTGATCATCTAGAAGTAAGGTTGTTCCTCTTGATTGATTGGAGGAAGCAATATGTGTACCGATTCCTTTTTGTAGCATAGGAATTAACAACCTGTGGAAGAAGATGAACGACAAGTATTCTTGACTTTAGTGCATCCCTACCATGCCACATCAACCATCCAATAGGGTCATTTTGAGCTAATGTAGCTCTATCCATCCTCGCCTTTGGTTTGCCAAAGGTTGGACCAGGAAGATTGGTGAATGCAAGCCACTGAGCGCGAAGTTTAGTAGCATCATCTTCATTGTACATTTTTGCAAGGGCCTTAATGAAGCCATCCTTCACCTGAGTTGAATGCAAAAAAAAAAATCTTATTAAATAGTGAAGAGATAAGAGATCACTTTGCTATTTAAAATTTAAATTGAAAACTTGAGAATCACCTCTTCATCACTGGGTGGAGACACTCTCCCAGCTCTTAGTGCATACCATTTGGAATTGAGAGCATAGGCTGCCATATGAAGCGGGGTGTTCATAATGTTCCACTGTCGGGTCACAAGGGCCTAAGATGCTCTTTGTAAATCTCTCCAAGGTTAGGAGAGTTAGTATCAGCATATCTAATGACCAACACAGTAGGCTAAATGAAGAAGCAAATGTATTTGCATGTGCAAACAAGTTACAAGTTAGAAACATCTTAAATTTTTAATTCTTAAATAATAGAATCGATAAGTGCCAAAATTAGAAATACTATAAAATCAACAATAACAATTTTCTCACCTCATTGTGGACCACCAATTATCATCAAGGATTCTTTGCTTCACACTTCTATCCTTCGGTGTGTTTGACTCATGTCATCCCTCACACTCTGCATTGACCACCATGGATTATAGACCCTCCTAGACCTCAAGCATCCTCTCCAACAAAATAAAGTAGCTGGCATATCTAGTCTCCATGGGCTTGAGGAATTCCTTAAAAACTGTCCTAAACAATGCAAGAGAAGTGTGATGGTTGCAAATAAACATTTGCACATCTCTAGCCTCTAACACCGTTGCCTTTATCCAATCAATTTCTCCAATGTCCTTTAAGGCATTGTTTTATGCATGCACGCAACATGAGGTCCAAAAAATGTGCTTATAAGCACCCTCCACCATCAATCCAACTTACACACTTGGGCTGAATTAGTGACTACTTGTACAACATTAGAGGATCCAACTCCTATAGCATCTCTCAAAATTTGAAATTGGAAGGTTGCATCATTCCTTTTCCTTGAACAATCTATAGCTCTAAGAAAACAAGAGTTTGTTGTGCCAGTGACAATAAGATTGATGAGCGGCCGATGTTTGATATCGGTCTGCCCATCCATGATGATGGACCATCCATCCCTCAACTATGTATGTCTCTTATCCTCCATCAAAACACTCACTTTGGTGTGTTGTTTAGTTTCTCTAGGTGGAACAAATGAGGGACCTAAAGCATAGATATCTGTGCACATTTGTTTAAAATATTATGAATGTGACACATGGAAAGGTATAGCACGAGCATAAAAATTTTAGCAATAGATGATTCAGCCACCTCTTGTGCTTGCAAATTAAACAAATCAGCAAAATTGGTTTCTCTTTTAGTCTTTTTTGCCTTTCGTTTACTAGAAATTGGAGTGGGCTTGACACTTTCTTCCCTATGAGAAGGATCAGTCATTGACAAACTAGCTTGGACACTCTCTATTGAAGTTCCTCATTTTAATGCCTCCCCTCAATATGCAATGTAGTTGCCTCAAGTTTTTGTGTTTGTGTTATTTTGTTGCAACCATTCACCCCTTGACCACCTATCCACAAAAGATGGCAATAGACTCTAGTATAGCTGCCCTTATAATATATGTGGCACAAATGGCACTCCCATTCCCTAGTACCCTTGGATTTTTTTTATCTTTATCAACTCTTGTAGCAAATTGTAGGAGAGTTTTTTTGGGGTTGAATGGGCCTTTTGCAAAGTCTTTGAGGGCTTTGGAAGGGTACTCAAATGGGCTAGAGGTTGCACTTGCTGCCCCTGCTACATTCACATTGCTTGAAGACCCCCCATTGGCTGCCCTAGTGCTAGGTCTATTCTTAGGAGATGTTTCTTCCATTTCAACTTCCATACTATCACTACTCTCCTCACTCCCATTGCTGCTCATGACTTTATTCTTTTTAAAATGTCAAGTAGAGCTGGAAGTTCAAAAATAAAAATAATAAACTCAGAATGCCCTCCCTATGTGATGCAAAACATGAAAAAATCTAAAAGAAATAACCAAAAACAAATGGAAAATGAAAAACATACCTCAAATGAAAAAGATTTGATGCCAAAACCTCCTCTTGCAACTGTTGTTCGCTCCCTCACAAGTTGCTGCTCTTCACATCTTAGAAAATGAAAATAATAAACTCAAAATGCCCTCCCTATGTGCTGCTAAATTTGAAAAAATCTAAAAGAAATAGCAAAAAACAAATGGAAAATGAAAAACGTACCTCAAATGAAGAACATTTGATGCCAAAACCTCCTCTTGCAACTTCTATTCACTCCCTCACAAGCTGCTGCTCTTCACTTCTTCTTAGCAAATGATAAAATGAACAAGTTTTAGTGTTTTTATCTTCTCAAATAGGGTTTGAAATATTTTTATACCTTTTATTACTCATGTGGGGCCGACCAAATGAAGGCAACTTTATAACATGTTTTTTTAATGTTTCGAACGCCTCTTTTTGTGGCTGGGCCATTAGGGATGGGAATCCATCCTGGGGATTTTCGTAGCCCATTCCCCTGCAAACTTAAATTGCCATTTTCGGTACTGTACCTTTTTTTTGGCATTTTTGAAAATGCATGGGGAGGGGAAAATGGTGTCCCTATACTGTATGAGGGACAGAGTGGGCCTAAAAGGCTAGAGGACGCATCCTTGTGGAGCATAGATTATATCATCTTATTGTTGGCTGCTTGCTCCTTGAAGCTAGCCGTACCATCCTCACTTGGCGTGGCTTCCTTAGGGCTGTTGCCTAGGGTTTTGGAGTGAGTATTTGCGCTGCAAGGAGGTGCCTAGGGTTTTCGTATTCTGAGATATTCAGTTTTGTGAATTTTAGAGCTTATTGTGAAGTGTGGCGTCCATTTTGGGTGATACCAGTTTGCCTACGCATATCCAGATTTAGTGGGTTTGCTTGTATTGTGATTTTGAAGCATTCTGGCTATCTAGGTATTGTGATATTGCTATTAGGATTCAACTATGTAGTTTTTGAGTCAAACTCATTGACCCATGTTTCATGAGTAGTGGTTCACAAGAATCCATCTCTCATGAGAATGATTGGAACACTTGGAACTCATTGCATCTAGGTGATGCTCACAGAGGTGAAGCACCGGGACTTCTCAGAAGGTCACCCATTTAGTACTACTTCAGCTCAAGCGCGCTTAACCATGGAGTCTCCTCCAAGATTAAGATCACTTTGCTTGCAAACCTATTCATTAACCATTCATTATAAAGCCCCTTAAGCCCATTCATTATATCTCCTACTTATCTGGGTATTGTTCATTTTGATGATATATTGGAATCCAAATTTTGAAATCAAATTTGAAAATATTTCTAGTTGTGGGTATTTCTAAATATTGTTATTTGAAGTGTTATTTATTTTTAAATCTTTGTTGCAAAAAGTTTCTCGCAATATGTATTTTGTACCCCTTTTCTGCATTGCAAAGACAAACTAAAATCAGAAAATACAACCCAAAAAAAGAAAAATAAGTGTGCATATTACAACTTTAGATGTTGCTAGGCATGCGTATTCCCCATAGTTCCCAGATTCGCCATGACTCGCCGAGTCGCAAGTCACATGCTGACTCACCGAGTCTGAGCAACGTGGCTTGACCGACAAACATGACAAGTTTGCCAATAAAAAAACATAAAAAACTTAATTTTGTTTACACTTTTTTTGTTTTATTTTTTCCTTGCAGCCCTAAAAAGCATCTCATTTCATTGTATTGAGAAGAAGAAAGGAAAAGTTTGAGATAGGAGGAGAAATAAGAGTCCATAGGTTTGCAACCAGCAGAGAGGAAGAGCTAAAAATCTTCAACAAATCACATTGGGGCAGCATTATACTTGCATTTAGAGCATCAAGGAGTCCATATTAGCAATTGCAAAGACTTCTCATCTCATGTGAAGAACCGGAACTAGCTTCTTCCAAATCCACTTATTTTATTTAAAATTTTTGGAGCACTTGCTCAAGAAATCTTTTCATTGCAAATTAATATTCAATCTTCATCCAAGTCAAATATCGAATTTTAATAACTTTAACAACTCAGAAGAAACATCATAAAATTTGATATCAAATCCAATAACATCACAATATTTTATTGCTAAAAGATTGGCACCTGGTATTAATTATTTGTTTGCAGATTATAACTATCTTCCCAAAAAACTTGGCGCAGCACCAAACATTGTCAGCAGCTCCTTGTAGAATGCAGATAGCCACCCATTTGAGCCCATGCCTGACTGGCAATTTGAATGCAGGCCCAAAATGTAGAAAACGACTCCTTCTTGGAGTCACGTCAATTGTATGAAGGGTGATGCAGCTTCACCCAATGTCACGCGTTGTGCCTTAGCAGTATCACAACCTTGCGTGATGATTGCAGGGCTGCCAAGAAACAAATGCGAGCCCCTTTATAGAAAATTGATGGTCTTTGGCAGTCACGTGAATATTAAGAACATGCCATGACTGCTCTAATACATACGCAGAGCCTTGCAGCAAATTAACAACATCTGCAGCAGTCATGTTAGCTAACAATGAAGCTCAAATTCCCAATTAAAAAACGCAGCCATGTAATTAATGTGGGTTTCCAGATTTTGTGAATTCAATCTCAATATAATTAATTCAGCATCTGCAAGAAGATCTCTGCCAATTTCTCAATCAATTATTAAACCTCAGCCATGAAACAATTCAGAATCCTTAAGAACAAATGATTCGCTTGTAAAAATAACTTACCAAAAACCCAAACACCAATTTATTAATTGCAGCATCAGCAATTAATTAACAACAAATTTCCCAATAAAAACAACCTCAGCAAATTCGAATGCAATTACCAAATGAAGAAACACATAACTCCTCCAAACAATTTTAGAACTCCAGCAGGAAGACAAATCAAACCCCAGAATGAATAAATTGATTTGCCTGCAGAACAAACTTCTCATAAACCCAGTATACATCAGCACTGGATTTAATTCAGAATCAATAGCTGCAAAATTCACCACCAATCTGTGATGACTCAAATTGTTAGAAGAGGAATCAGTCCTCAAAATCCTAGTCGGTTTTTCACAGCCAAGAGACTTTATAAATTTTATCAAATCAACAATGAATGAATGAAAGTGCTTTTTCGAGTAGAATATATAGCTTTTTCGGAAAAAGCACAATTTCACTTTTTTCATTAAAAAGGCTTATAAATGACCTCTTCACTTTATAACATTAAAGTTATAAAGTATTAAAGTTATTAAATTAAAATAATTTAATTTAATAACGATAACTTTAAAAAACCAAAAGCCTCTGAATCTTGTTGACTGTACAAACTCATTTCCGACACCAGAGCCTCAATTGCCAACTGCCCTGCCGGAAATGACCCACTGCCAAAAATAGCCAACTGCTAAAAATAGACTTACTATAAATAGTAAGTCTCTCAAACTGGAGATTCTTTGAAACTCGATCCTGAGACATCTAACACTCCGTGCAGACACCTTGCTAATCCTGGCCATACCCCAAATACAACTTACTAAAAATAGTAAGTTGACCAAAATGACCCGAACAAAGAGCAAACCTGATAATCTGAACCTCCAGAATGGAATCCCAGCACTGGCTCTGACATCTGACCCCCTCTGATCACCTGATTAGCTTGCGAGGGTCGCCAAACCAAGCTAATCCTGAAGTCTAAGAAATGGGGACATTATAGTCCTCCCTTCACAAGATTGCTTGTCCCCAAGCAATCTGGAGAAAAATAAACATCACAGTGCACCCGGATCCCAAGGATAGAATGGAGTAATGTCCCTATCATCACTACACTCCAACAAAAATAATTCCAACATCAACAGTACCAACTGCAGCTTCTGAGAAACTGAACTCAACACTCAAACTGATGATACTGAGATAGGAACATCACATGGGAGTAACTCAACCGTGAGTAACTTACACGGAAGCAACTCAATCGACAAACTGGACTTGCCCCCAGTCTGTGTGCCAACTAAACAATCATACCAATCATCAAACAGATGCATCGATGGACTCTGTCACTAGTAGATATCCTCCACGTGAGGATCAAATGTAAAACTGTAAGCACTCCTCATGGTGTACACCTCTGTAAACTGCTCAACAAAATCTGACTGGCATCTTGTAAAAATTGTGTGATCATTTGGTGTACTGAAAGAATCCCAATCATCATCATCATCCTCACTCATTACCTGAAAAGGATCATCATTGAACTCAAATAATGGATTGTCATATGACATAGTGACATCCATATCAAATAAAGGATTGTTCACAAATTGAACAACTCTTGCCTGCGGATCTGAATAAGATATCTGTGAGTTGTGAGAGTCATGATGTGTAATCTGCTCTACCTGAATGGGCTCATGTATCTGAGAATCCTCACTATCTGCAATAAGTCCCTGTAAACTATGATCCTGGGATTCATCCAAAATCTCCTCGGAGTCATCACCCAATATCTGATATGATATACTAGACTCGCTGTAGCATGAAACATCCTCATGGATAACATAGCTAGTGTCTACAACATTCCCTACACTTGCCCTGTCATCAACATCATCAATAAGCTCACACATAGGACTGTTGTCATAAAAATCAGAACCTATTACATAATTTCATTGCTACCAGTAGATGTGCTGCCATCATTGGTGGCTATCATGACATCAACATTCTCTTGATCACGAGCTCCTGTCTCATGGATATGATGAGACTCAATGCAACTATCCTCAGGCAAGTCTGTCATAGCCCCATCATCCTGATAAAAGCCTCTGGAATGCTCTCTCTTCTGTATCAAGTACCTATCAAATTTCAAATTCCTCTTAATTGCTTCTGGAAGAGCATTCCACTCTGTGAACTGTGCCACCATGTCATCAACGAATGGTGTCGGCTTTGTCTCTATACTAACTGCATCCAGCTCAGGCCTCAAGAAAGTAGGATGAAGAGGCCTATCATAAATACCTGTATGGTCATCTCTATAATTACTCCTGTTATCTACCCGTGACCTGTGTGATCTAACTGAAACACTCCTCGCACCTCTGTCTCTAGCATGATCACTTGGTAATGCGATACGCTGAAGAGTGTCTGAAAGTTGTTGCAATGCATTTGCAACATGATGTTGACCTTCTACTAAATTTCTAAAAGCATCTCTGACTTCCTTGTCCATATCATTTTCGGTATCATTCCCGTTTTCTACTTGTTCATTCAGTGGGCTCTGTTCACTACCTTCGGGAGATGGTGAATTTCTCCCCCTGCGGGTATAGTGCACATCCGGTACAAATCTATTTGCCATTATTTATTTTCATACCCTTACAGGATGGCAAGATCTTTGCTCTGATACCACTGTGAAGAACCGGAACTAGCTTCTTCCAAATCCACTTATTTTATTTAAAATATTTGCAGCACTTGCTCAAGAAATCTTTTAATTGCAATTTAATATTCAATCTTCATCCAAGTCAAATATCGAATTTTAATCACTTTAACAACTCAGAAGAAACATCATAAAATTTGATATGAAATCCAATAACATTACAATACTTTATTGCTAAAAGATTGGCACCTGGTATTAATTATTTGTTTGCAGATTATAACTATCTTCCCAAAAAACTTGGCGCAGCACTAAACACTATCAGCAGCTCCTTGTAGAATGCAGATAGCCATCCATTTGAGCCCGTGCCTGGCTGGCAATTTGAATGCAGGCTCGAAATGTAGAAAACGACTCCTTCTTGGAGTCACGTCAGCTATATGAAGGGTGACGCAGCTTCACCCAATGTCACGCGCTATGCCTTAGCAATATCACAACCTTGTGTGATGATTGCAGGGCTGCCAGGAAACAAATGCGAGCCCCTTTACAGAAAATTGATGGTCTTTGGCAGTCACGTGAATATCAAGAACATGCCATGACTGCTCTAATACATATGTAGGGCCTTGCAGCAAATTAATAGCATCTGCAGCAATCACGTGAGCTAACAATGAAGCTCCTCAAATTCCCAATTAGAAAACGCAGCCATGTAATTAATGTGGGTTTCCAGATTTTGTGAATTCAATCTCAATATAATTATTTCAGCATCTGCAAGAAGATCTCTGCCAATCTCTCAATCAATTATTAAACCTCAGCTATGAAACAATTCAGAATCCTTAAGAACAAATGATTCACCTGTAAAAATAACTTCACCAAAAACCCGAACACCAATTTATTAATTGCAGCATCAACAATTAATTAACAACAGATTTCCCAATAAAAACAACCTCAGCAAATTCAAATGCAATTACCAAATGAAGAAACACATAACTCCTCCAAACAATTTCAGAATTCCAGCAGGAAGACAAATCATACCCCAGAATGAATAAATTGATTTGCCTGCAGAACAAACTTCTCATAAACTCAGTATACATCAGCACTGGATTTAATTCAGAATCAACAGCTGCAAAATTCACCACCAATTTGTGATGGCTCAAATTGCCAGAAGAGGAATTAGTCCTCAAAACCCTAGCTGGTTTCTCACAGCCAAGAGACTTTATAAATTTTATCAAATCAACATTGAATGAATGAAAGTGCTTTTTCGAGTAGAATATATAGCTTTTTCGGAAAAAGCACAATTTCACTTTTTTCATTAAAAAGGCTTTTAAATGACCTCTTCACTTTATAACATTAAAGTTATAAAGTATTAAAGTTATTAAATTAAAATAATTTAATTTAATAACGATAACTTTAAAAAACCAAAAGCTTCTGAATCCCGCTGACTGTACAAACTTATTTTCGACACCATAGCCTCAAGCACCAACTGCCTTGCCGGAAATGACCCACTGCCAAAAATAGCCAATTGCTAAAAATAGACTTACTATAAATAGTAAGTCTCTCAAACTGGAGATTCTTTGAAACTCGATCCTGAGACATCTAACACTCCGTGCAGACACCTTGCTAATCCTGGCCATACCCCAAATACCACTTACTTAAAATAGTAAGTTGACCAAAATGACCCGAACAAAGAGCAGACCTGATAATCTGAACCTCCAGAATGGAATCCCAACACTGGCTCTGACATCTAACCCCCTTTGATCACCTGATTAGCTTGCGAGGGTCACCAAACAAAGCTAATCCCGAAGTCTGAAAAATGGGGACATTACATCTTATTTCAAAGAGGTAAGTGTTAAATTTAATGAATTTTGTTGGTTGTTTTTGTATTTTTATGAATTTTATTGTTAATTTTTTAAACTTTTCAAATCTTGAAGTTGAATGTTTTCCTTTCAAATCTAAATTTCATACGTCAATGAGAGAACAATAGCGAACCCTACATTTTTTTAGAAAAAATTGTAAACACGTATATACAATTTTTTCTAAAAAAATATAGTGTTTGATATTTTTCTAAGTTCTTTCTTTAAACTTTGAAGTTTGACTTTGAATTTGAAAGGAAAATAATCAAGATTCAATAATAAAACACAATGCAAATATCTAGGGATTGTTGATTCTTTGTATTAGTTTATAACTTTATAAAAGACAAAGGACAAATGGTATTTTTTTTGTAAAATTGTCTTTATTGTTGTGGCCTTCATGTTTTGAAAACAATATTTTTCTCGAATGTCTACCCCTAATCCTCAACCTAATCCTAAGCCTAAGAAAGGAGGTCAAAGGGATGTGGCTTGGCAATATACTGAAGAACTTAGTAAAACAAGATTGCAAACGAAATGTAAATTTTGTAAAGAAATTAATCATGGTGGCATAAATAGATTTAAATATCATATTGCTGGCATAAGTGGCCATGATATTGAGCCATGTACATTAGCACCTCCCGAGGTAGTTCGTTCATGTTATGTGCGACTAGAAACATTTGAACAATTCAAGGAAACAAAGAAGAGGCAAAGGGAGGAGTTAGCTCTTATTGGTTCCGTTCATTAGCATCCATATTCGTAGCTTGTGTTGTAGAGGGTTCTTTTATTCCTCCCTTTTGTCCTAGTGCTTCTTCTAGTGCTAGTGCTTCTACTACTATTCCTTCTAGTGACACTATTAGCTTTGCTCCTAGAGTCTAGAAATCCGTTTGACAATTATTTTGTGCCACACACTACTCCTAGTTCACAATCCTCGCTTGAGTTTGAACAAAGAGGTCCATAATGTTGAAAAAAAATCAATGTACAAGTTTTGGTACTTTTGCAACATTCCATTTGTAGCAGCCAGGTAATTATTTTTAATTTGATTGTTTTAAATTTTAATTTTAAAATTTATAGTTTGAACTTTTCTTTGTCTAATTATAATGAATTGTTATAATTTTCTTACACATTTAATCTATTCGTGACAGGTCTCCTTATTGGCAAGGCATGATAGATGCTGTAATCATTTGTGGGGCGGGGTTTAAAGCCCCTACTAATGTTGAGTTAAGTGGCCCCCTCTTGTTAGAAATGGTTGAGGATATAAAAGTTGAGCTAGGGTGCAGTCTCGTGAGGGGGGCTTTAGGATCTTTTTTTATGGAGTGAGAGGTCCCATCAACTAAAAATATTATTGTTGTAGGATTAAATTAAATCTTTTCCTCAAAAGTAGCTGCTCCTACTTTCTAGAGCATCATATTTGAGTGGGTTGAAAAGGCGGGATGCTAAAATTTGCCCAACCAACATAGGATTTTTTTGTCTTAATCATATGAAAATTTTAAATTCTTGTAATTAGATTTTTTTAAAAATTTATTTAGTCAGCTGAATATAATATGCTAAACAAAAAATTAATGAGATCACCAAATTCCATAAATTGTGGAGTTTAAATATTTAAGCATGAACTCCACTAGAAAATTCATGGGACCCACAAATTTTTTAGGAAGCCCCCCTCCATGGGACTACACCCTTAGAGAACCAGCGAGTGTCTTGGAGCAAAAAAGGTTGCACCATCATGAAAAATGGTTAGAACTTGGACCGATAGGACAAATAGGACACTCCTAAATTTTCTTGTTTCCTACGGAGGTGATTGACCAGTCTACTTCCCTAAATGCATTGAACAAAATAAATCTTGATTTAGTGATTAATATTTGAATTTTGTAATTTATGATTTATTGATTGATCATTGATCATTGTTTCGCTTTATTTTAGGATCCACCATGTTTTTGAAGTCCTTTGATGCTTCCTCACATGTGAAAAATGCCACATACTTATGTGAGGCTATTGAGGAAGTCATACGCAAGGTGGGGGAAGAAAATGTAGTGCAGGTGGTGATGGACAATGTAGCAAGTTATGTTGTTGCAGTTAGACTTTTGATGGAAAGGCACCCGAAATTTCTTTGGTCTCCATGTGCCGCCCATTGCCTTGACCTCATATTAGAGGATATTGGCAAGCTTGAATGGGTCAAAGAATGCGTTGGTAGGGCCAAAAACATCTGCAAATTTATCTACAATCATGCATTGGTCCTTAGCATAATGAGGCAGTACATGGGGCAAAAGGAGTTGGCTCATTCTAGTATCACAAGATTCGATTCACATTTTATCACATTAAAATCCATTATGCAATCAAAGGCATCTTTGAGGTGCATGTTTGTTGGTGAGGAGTGGACTTTCTCATCCTATGCTACGACCACTGTAGGGATGGATGACGTAGATTGCATTTTTGATGAACCAGGTTTTTGGACCCCTTGTACAGAGATCGTGTAGGTAGTTTATTATACTTTTAATTTATATGCATATTTTTCTTTTGTTTGCAACTTTGCAATTTTGCTTGTTTTCGTGCACACATGACTTAATTGTTATTGTTTAACAAATTTGCAGGTCATTGAGCCACTGGTAGTTCTACGAGTTTATGGGGAGAAACCTTCTATGGGCTACATATATGAGGGGATGGATAGGGTCAACGAGGCCATTAGATCTGTATATGGAGGAGATGAGCATAAGTATGGTTTCATTTGGGTGATAATTGATAGGAGATGACACCACCAGCTTCACAGACCCATCCATGTAGCCATTTATTACCTCAATTTGGCATTCCATTTCCACTCTGATTTCAAGGCGGGTGAGGAGGTTCCTAGTGGGCTCTATGTAGTGGTACAGTGGATGTGTACGGGTGATACCAGATCTACACTGCATGAGATGGAGGCATTTGATAATGCAACAAGAGAGATTTTCGGAAGCCAAATGTGCAAAGCCGCTCGCACAGTATTGTAGCCAGGTAGAAATATATGTTAAAGTGCATAATTTGAGTTTATAATCTAGCGTTAAAGTTAGAAATGAGACCAATTTCTTTTCTTTTCCTTATTTTAGATAGATGGTGACAAATGTTTGGGCCTACAACCCCAAACCTTCAAAAAATTGCCATTCGCATATTGAGTGATCCATGCAACACTTCGGGTTGTGAGTGCAACTGGAACATGTTCGAGCACATTCACTCGAAAAGGCGCAATAGATTGTCTGTGGAGAGGTTGAATGGTCTAGTATTTGTTCATTACAACCTTCATCTTAGAACCAGATAGATTTTGGATAATGACTCTAACTCGATCACGCAAGAGGAGGTCGGTCTAGAATCCGAGTGGGCCATCGAGTCTACCGTTCCTGTCTTTATTGTTGAGGACCTTGAGTAGGTTGACCAGGCAAATAGAGAAATTGAGGTTGTGACCATGTCAGAGGATGAGGATAGATTACAGTCATAGAGAAGCATTGACACAACTGATGTTGGTCAGAGTGGCACCTCATAGGCATAGACTATGGTTGTTCAATCCAATTCCTACCTTAGACGCCTTTGTAGGAGGGATGCAGGTTACTTTGAGGCTGAGGCTGAGGCTGAGCCATAGAATTGTTTTTGTTTTCACATATGTTTGGAACATTCGATGTTATGGATTTCGTATTCCATGAGTTTTATATTCATTTGACAATATTTATAATTTTATATATCTATGTTCATTATTTCCTTCAGCTACAATTTATGTTTGTACTTATGTGATCTGTTAAAGTATTGTGTTCATGTTTAATAATCAATGAGACAATCATATTATATATATATATATATATATACCATATAATAATTGAATATGTAACATATATTAATATGAAGTATTGCAAATATTATTGAATCGAATTAATTGTCATTGAATTGACTGAATGGTCGAATATGATTATCGGCCAAGTATGCAAAGGAAGTCACGTATCGTGACTGATATATACGAACAGTCACAATACTATCGGACTGTTAGTATATAACAGTCACGATAGTATCGTAACTGTCTGACTATATTAAACATGCGATTTGCGATTTGTTTACTGTGCATAAAAACGATAATCATATGTTATACGATTTGTTAATATGAACAGTCATGACTTGTCATATAATTTATGAGTCATGTCTTTTCATATTTACATCCTTTAGATTCAATATATATAGTTATTATATTTTGTAGAAT
The DNA here is from genome assembly GCA_027943335.1 of Chamaecyparis obtusa. Classification (NCBI taxonomy): domain Eukaryota; kingdom Viridiplantae; phylum Streptophyta; class Pinopsida; order Cupressales; family Cupressaceae; genus Chamaecyparis; species Chamaecyparis obtusa. The sequence continues at coordinate 524,226 of BSBK01000743.1, read as the reverse complement.
CAATCAATAACCAAGGCAATTGTATTCTACTGTATACATTCAGTTTACATTTTATCTTCTGATCTATATTTCCTCAACATGGTATCAGAGCGAAGCTTGGGAATAAAGATGTTGAAGATTATTTCAGAAAACACTCAATTAATAGATCAAAAGAAATCAACATGGATCGATTCCTTCCTGTTAAGAGGAGTTTAGAGATCCATTTGCATCGTTATATGAGATGGCAATGCCTGGCAGATGATAGAAAATCTGTGAAAGAAAACCGAGAGAGCGCTGGGATCGAGTGCTTGCAGATCGACAGAATTAATATGCTGCTTGAGAGTTAGTTAAATCTGCATATAGAGCAAGAGCCCTGGCTCGAAGCACAGATATAGATAATACGAAATCTATGGAAGTATCCGCAAATGACAAATATTGATAGTATTTGATAATATCAATTACGATGATATAAGTCCATAAAATTCCATCGGCTGATACACTATCCTTAAAGGAACCATTGACTATAATATAGATATTGTTATAATCAGAAATCGTAATATCGATTATATTAAACACTAGTCAACAAGGTATCGATAAGACCAGGATCACTGTTGGAAGACTTTGCCGCTAGGAGAAGTACAGAGTCGACCAAAGGAATGTGTCGCCACTGGTGAACATGTGTGTAGACACATCAACTGTAGAGAAATCATTGTATCTAGAGGAATAAAAAACATCACCCCTAATTGATGATAAGGATCGTTGTGTAATTGTCGATTGGGCACGATTTTGGGAACACCACAAGGAGGTGGGTGGTGACAACTTCATTTGTTCACAGTAACACCTTGTATGAGATAGACAAAAATCTGTCAACAATTTTTAATGACAACGGGCTCAAACTTAATATTTAATAGAGGCAGTTTAGAAGTCTAAGAGATTTGGTTTAAAAGTTGCAAGAAATTTGTCGACAATGATTGGGACGTTTTTTCAACGAAGATGCTGCACATGGAATCGGTGTAATTAAACTACATATTCCAACCATTCATAGAAATATGTTATTGTGGAAGTTTATGTGTTACATGGAACCTTACCTATCCACCGTCATATATCAGATTTTGGAAGCAAGGCGGTTATAACTAAGGTGTAGTTAAAACTAAATCAAACTTATATATTTTGCATTGGTCCAAAGACTTTAGAGAGTAAGTCGATATTGGATAGAGAGCATGAAATATGAGTTGTGATCCCACTGATACTCCAAATTAGAATTTGTTGTTATCATTATCAGCAACATATATTCATTAGCAAGGCTGCACACTTCTCCCAGGAAATATCAGTGTGATATATATATTAAGCATGATTGATGTAGCCATGGAAATAACCTTCGACTCTTGAAGATGGCATAAGTAACAAGAATTATATCAGAAACTATGATAGGTGTAGGTGGTGTGGACATCCTTATAAAATTGTTATCTAAACATTGGGAACATCGTCTTATGATAGAAGCTCATCTATCTTCAAGAAAGCTATTGCTTGAGGGGCCTTTGAGGAACAATCAATAGTATGATTCTAGAAAAACAGCGTGCTTAGAGACTGGCAATGGGTTCTAGATGTTGTACTAGTTTTATTAAAAATCAAGAGTTCTTCCTATTTGTAAACACTGTTCTCAGGTGGGAGAACTATGGGGGTACATACAGTGATGGGCAACTGTGTTATCTTGCTGAAGAAGCAGATAACGTTAGGAAGTATGTTGTTAATGAGATAAGTATATTTCTGGTTATTATCTCTTGAGTACTAATTTTATTTGCTTGGTGTAGTCAGTCTCTTATTTGTATCTCTTGTTATGCTCCTGTTCTTTTCATGGTCCCCAAGGATGTTCTTGCAGGAAAAGAAGAATGGTTCATTAGGAATGTTGATGAGTCATTTATGCAGGTGATGGTAGCATCAAAAATTACAAAGAAAAGTCAAAACAAGAGGGCTCTCCCAATGAGAGGGAGTAGACTACGAAGGGATTTCTATTCTAATCTCAAATGATGAGAAAGATTAAGACCATGTATGCTTTTGTGACAAAGGGAACAACTAGAAGATCTGCTTAACTTGATTTCCCAAAATTCTAATATAAAAAATGCCATTTATATAGGGTCCAGAGATAGTAGTTTGTACAAGCTATGTAATGAATAAAAGGTAGCCCTCAATCACAATGTTCATCAGGATAATGAAATCTGGCTCAAAAGACTAGGTCATATTAGATATAGTGCCCTTCCAACATTGTTTAAGATCACCTCTGGCATACCTTCCTTGAAATCTGAACACTAGCATTTGTAAGGGATGTGTGTTAGGGAAGAACATTAAAGTTTTTTTCCCACAAGTGAACATAAGTCAAATAACATTCTAGAACTCATCCATACTGATGTGTGTGGTCCTATGTCTGCCCCTTCCTTCTTTGGCGCACTATATTATTTAATCTTTGTGGATGACTATTCAAAGAAATCATGGATATATATTTTTTAAACTTAAAGAATCAAGTGAGGTTCTAGCCAAATTTCAAGAACTCAAAGCACTAGTAGAAAACCAAACCTGTAAGAAAATTAAAATTCTTAGATCAAACAATGGTGAGGAATTCACCTCTGATAACTTCAAAAACTATTGTAAATCTGTTGGGATTAAGAGGGAGTATACTGTAGCTTATAATCCTCAACAGAATGGAGTAGCAGAAAGGAAGAATAGGACCATCATTGAAGCAGCAAAGGCCATGATGCATGATCAAAATATTCACATATCGTATTGGGTAGAAGCTGCCAACACTGCAGTTTATATTCAAAACAGATGTCCTCATGCTATACTAGAAAACACCACACCAGAAGAAGTATTCGCATGAGTTAAACCTGATTTAAGTCACTTAAGGGTGTTTGGCTGTCCTGTGTATATACACGTATCAAAAGAAAAAAAAGGACTAATTTAGAACCTTCTGGCAAGAAAGGTATTTTCCTAGGCTACAGTGAGGACTCTAAAGGATACCGTATCCATATACCTGGTCAGAAATCAGTAGAGATAAGCAGAGATGTTAAATTTGAAGAAAAATTCTTATCTACAGATAATGAAGATAATATCTCTATAGTTTTTGATAGAGATCTCTAAATTGAGAAAGAGAGGGAGGATAACAATTCAAACATGAATTCAGCACCTATAAATAATGAAGAAACAATCCTTGACTTTGAACCTTCTTGCTCAGATAATGAAAATAATAAAAGAGACCATTATGGGCTAGAAAAATGCTTGAGGAGAACAATGTGGAACCAGCACAAATCTTCAGAGAGAACATAAGAACTAGAACACAAAAATGTTACACTGCACTTCTAGTTGAGTACATGGCTGCATCCATGGGAGCTCGAGAAGCAGTATGGTTAAGAAAATTATTTTTTGACCTATTTGACCCACTATTATTCATTGTGATAATCAGAGTTGTATCAAGCTCTCTGTAAATCCTGTTTTTCACAATCGGTCAAAACACATAGAGATCCCATATCACTATGTGAGAGATATGGTAGACAGGAGGATCATTAAATTGGTGTATATCAGTATTGAAGAACAAAATGCAGACATCTTTACTAAACCCCTTGCAAAAGTAAAGACAAATTTCTTCAGAAGGAAAATTGGTTTGATCAAAACATGAATGTAATTATTAATGTACATTTTTGTTCATGAATAAAATATTGAAATATTTCAAAGTTGTGAAGATGATGATCTTCTCTGTATATAGGTTACTATGTCAAGGTGACGATCTTGACAATAGTAACTAGGCTTCAAGATCGACTCCTGTAAGGGTTTGTCCCGGATAGGACCGGACATCTTGTTGCTTATGTTATTACTTGTTGGGTAATAAAATTGTTAGGATCGACTCCCGAAAGGATTTGTCCTAGATAGGACCGGACATCTTAACACCTACATTATTACTGTGTTATAACTCATCATGATTGACACTTCTTAAGTGTCTTGGATTGGGCCAGATATCATGATATGTAAAGTTCTACGAATTCTATTAAACTCTCTCTCAAGAGGGAGTGTTAAAGTATTGTGTGTTCGTGTTTAATAATCAATGAGACAATCATGATATATATATATATATATATATATATATATAATATAGATATATATATATATATATATACCATATAATAATTGAATATATAACATATATTAATATGAAGTACTGCAAATATTATTGAATCGAATTAACTGTCATTGAATCGACTGAATGGTCGAATATGATTATCGGCCAAGTATGCAAAGGAAGTCACGTATCGTGACTAATATATACGAACAGTCACGATACTATCGGATTGTTAGTATATAACAGTCACGATAGTATCGTGACTGTCTGACTATATTAAACATGCGATTTGCGATTTGTTTACTGTGCATAAAAACGATAATCATATGTTATACGATTTGTTAATATGAACAGTCATGACTTGTCATATAATTTATGAGTCATGTCTTTTCATATTTACATCCTTTAGATTCAATATATATAGTTATTATATTTTGTAGAATCAATCAATAACCAAGGCAATTGTATTCTATTGTATACATTCAGTTTACATCTTATCTTCTGATCTATATTTTCTCAACATGATCGACATATGTTTATGTATGTGATCAAATTAGCTTCTATTTGATGATGTTATTGTGTCTTTAAACTTTATTTAATAATGGGTGCATGAAACAAGTTTTAAATCCTTAAAAATCTCTAAATTTCAAAGGTTTTTTTACTTTGCTGAGTTTTTGCCCAGTCATGAGTCACAAGTCGAGTCGGCCTTGCCGAGTCCAAGTTTGGGGACTTTGGTATTCACGTAGTGCTAGTGTGGGAAAACTTCTTGTTGGTCTCTACGTGGATTAAGAGCCAGGCATTGCATTTTTAAGGAATTGCGAATAGTAGGATTATGTTATGCTGGTTGCTGATCCATTTTGAGGTTGGCGTGGAGTTTTGAGGGTGTTAGTAGAGGTTTGGGATAAGTACATGAGGCGTATATGGCTGCTCAAAGATAGGTGCTGCATTTATAGTGTGCACTGGCCAACTGGAGTATTGTGGACTATAGAGGAAGATTTCAGTCCATTTTGGAGTGATTTTCCGCTATAGTTGTCTTGGATGAATTATATCTTCTGTATTAGGAGATTTGAATAATTAGTACACATATTTTTGCATTTTGCTGTTCAAAATAGAAAGCTATAATGATGATATGAACTAATGTCTAACACGAGGAATGAGTGATAATTGTTTGTCTTAATGTCCTATTAAGTCTTTGATTGTTAAATGTATTTGTGACAGAAAACATGCTGAAGGATCCTTTGGTAAGCTGTTGTAAGCGATTAAAAGTCAGAGATTCCTGAAAGTGCAAAACATACAAATTGTTTGATAAAATGCCTTTGCTTCAAACACCGTAAGAATTGAAGAAAGTTGGTATGGAAAATTAGTCCAGGTCATTACAAAAATAAAAACTAAAATAATGTGTAAACCAGTTCATATAACTTGGAATTGCAAAGTTAGAACATTTGCAATCTAAAGTGTAGAGTTAAGGAAAAGACGAAATTTGAAAGAAATCACGTTTGACTTGATCATACTAAATATGAAACTTATAAGGTAGAGGGTGGTTATAAAATATTTAACAGATGATGATTTGTTATTTTGAATGGTTTGGTAGGTCTCTAGAGAGTGGAATAGCAGAGGTGTTCCACATGGATTCTCGTTATGGAAATTTGGTATCATTGGCATAGTTTTACCTTAATGAGGATGATGTCAATCTGATGGGGCACAAGTGGAGTTCCTGATTGTCATGAGCCATAATCAATGTATGTACAAATATATTATTTTCTAATGTGTATGTATAATTGATGCAAATGTCATCTTAAATAGGTGCCTTATATATTAATCCATATACAATTAATATAATTGTTAGAAATAATGATATAATGTATTATTAGACTAATTAAATAAATTAATCAATAATCTATATGTATTAAAATAATGATAATTATTTAATATTAAATTAATAATTAAATGTGTCTCTCCTATTAATATTAAGTATATTAATAATTGAAATAGTTTGTTAATTAATAAATAATTAATATTAAAGTCTGCTACATTGTAAATAAGGGGGAAAGTTATAATTTACAAATATCACCTATGAAGAATTATAATTAATAATAATACCATCAATAAAGAGTTTTATAATAATCAAATGCAAATTATTAATACTGATACTATAATTCAAACGACGTGACTAGTCACGTTTATATATATATTGAGTGGGCAAAGACATATCACGGGGGGCAAAGGAAGAAACATTAAGAAATAATATGGAAAACTTGAGAGAAAATAATATAGGAGAAAATGAAGGAGAGAGGAGAAAATGAAAGAGAAAATGTAGGAGGAACTCAAGGGAAGAATATATATATTCCCATCAGAAAAGATGAAGTCATGAAATGAAAGATAAAATAATATTATAATATAAAATGGAGATCTTCAAAAGACTAAGAAATATATATTATATCAAAGAGGGAATACTATATATAAGAAATGAACCAGAGAAACTTATATACTTCGATTAGTGATGGAATGATATGGAGGACATAGATTTATATACATAGATATTAAAATGATACAATTATATATGTTGTATAATAAATATATTTAAAGTAAAGTATTATATACATATATATTGAATATGTTTAAGGGTGGTCCCACAATAGTGAGTCCCAATTTTTGGCCAACTTTGACACAGAGATCACAATTTTGAGAAAAAATCTCACTTTCAAACACATATTGCCGCAAAACTATTAGGAATTTGAAGATGATGTAAACTAGAGTGTTTTAGATTTTTGTTTCTAGTTTTTAAATATATTTAAAAAAAATAAATAAAAATCATTTAAATTCATTTTTCCTTCTTCTAAAAGTGGTTTGCGTGAAAAAACTATGTTTTTAAGGAGGTACTGTCACTTGGATTAGCATAACTTTTTTTAAAAATACGATAATGATGTAATTCTTTCGAGATTATATTTTTAACTTCAATATCTAAAGGATGCAATTGGTTTTATTCATTTTGGATCAATATTTCATAGTTTATTAAGTTTTTAAGTGACAGTAACTGTAATCTAGACATAAGGTCACTTGGATCGCTCTAACTTGATCTAGTTATATCGAATTTTTTTTTTTTTTTTAATAGAAAGGTAACACAAATACGCTTTTCCTACATATTTTTCATAATTTTTTTTTTATCATTTACTATTTTTCCTGAAGTCGTGAAGAGACAGGTTGTTGAATGACCAAACAACCTATGTTTAGTTAAAGTAATATTTAAAAGTGATAATGAACTCAATATGTATTAAAATTATATTCATTAGAAAGCTTATTCCGAATAGCATCTTTTGACATCATTTGTTTGAAAAAATCATCTTGTTTAGTCCTTGTTTCAGGCCCCAAAAGACCATTTTTCTACAGTTGAGTTGTTTTCTAAGAGCAAATTTTTATTTTTTTGGCTTCGTGCGAAGACAGTCTTCGCACGAAGCCACCTGGGGGTCTTTGTGCGAAGACCCCTCGCACGAAGCCCCTTGAGTGAAAATTCCGGTGGCCGGAATTTTTCCCAGGGGTACTTCGCATGAAGTATCCTAGTCGGCCATTAGAATATTTTTTAAATTTTTTTTAAAAATGGTATAAAAGTAAAATTTTTCATTTCTATTTTACATCAAATCGCAATTAATAAATTCACATTTTCTATTATTGAAGACATTTTTTGAAGAAGGAATTTTTGTTGACGATCTTGTGGAAGACTTTTTTTGGAGCTCGAAGAAATGGGGAACAAGAAGGGAAGACAAAGTAAATCTTCTAGAAAAAGGTCACCCGGTACTGAACAAAGAAATCGTGAAGTTGTATTGGCATATTATCATAAAACTAAAGAAGCTGAAAGACAAGCTGAAGTAGGAGGGTCAAGTCAAGTCGAAGAATTACACATTGAAGAAGGGTCAGAATTACTCCCTAGAGAGGCTCAAACAATTGATGTTGGAGAAGGGTCAACATCACGTGCTCCTACTGGTATGGATGAACTTTTAAATTTAGCTCAAAGTGTAAAGAAAAATATTAGTTATAGAAACTTAGATCATTTACTTACAATGAATGTGGACACTTTGAGATCACTTGCTAATGCTCAACAATTAAGTCTTGCTAAGAAGAGATCAATGAAAATGATAGCAAGAGAAATATTGGGTAAATTTGATAATTTTGAAACGCTTGAACAAGCTCAATTGCTTTCACTTATACTTAGAGACAAAAAGTTGGAAGGGGCATTAAAATTATTGGGTATAGACACATCATCAAAGAAGAGAAAAGTTATTGACATGCAAACTGATATGATTGAAAATCTTAAGAAAGGTTTGAACCAGTTAGGGAAGCGATCTCAGACTATAGATAAGTCCATTACAAGAAAAGTTATGTTGACATCCATTGTAGGTAACAGTATGAGACGAAAAAGAAATATATCTTCAGTTTCATCTCACATTGGTTTTAATAGGAAAACAATATCACGATATGTTAATAAGAGAATACTTTTGGATGATAGCACCTTGGAAGACAATTGGGCAATCATGTGTAGAGCTCCTCGTTCTGATAGGATTGATGAAGAAACAAAAAAATTGATCACATCATTTTGGAATGATAATACACGTCCTTCATCAAACACTAGAGATGTTATCAGACATAAAATTTCAGCTAATCAATATGAATATCATACGAAACATTGGTTGGACACAACACAACATGAAATGTATGTGTCATTTTGTAGTTCAAATCCTAATATAAAGATTGGGCAAACATTGTTTGGAAGATTGAAGCCATATTATATCAGGACAAACAAAGTGTTTGAAACTTGTTGTCATTATCATATTGAATTTGATCTCCACTATCAAGTTTTTCGAAAGTTTGTAGAAGACACTTATGGTTTTGAGAAGGCTCCTCCTACTAGACGAAGTGAGTTCATCTCATCCATTTTATGTGACAAAAGAGATGATGTAGCTGGACAAATAAATTGCATAAAAGGAATATGCCAAACATGTGCCGATTTGTCTCTTTTTTCTTTGAAAAATGAAGATATTGATGTAACAAAGATGGTAAATTGCAAGAGTTACAAATATGTAAAGAATGAAACAAAATTTGGGAAAGAGTCCAAAAGGTTATAATATGTTGAAGAGGAGATAAATGTTGGAGTTTTTATGGAAAAATTTAAAAAATTGATTCAACTCTACATTCATCATGCTTTTTTTGCAAAGTGGCAAGCACAACAATTTCAAACATTGAGAGACAATTTCCCGCTTGGAACTATTGTATCAGTTGTTGATTTTGCAGAAAATTATTCTTTTGTTCATCAAAAGGCAATTCAGTCAGAATACTATTTTTCAGAGCAAATTACTATTATGGTACATGTGTGTTATCGACACGCACAATTAGATTTGGATGGTATTGAGAGCACATTTGAAGCACGGGTCATCAAGAAGGAATATCATTTTTATATAAGTGATGATAGAGAGCATGACATTCATTATGTGGAACACTGCTTCAAGATGTTTTTTGCAAATGTGAAAGAAAGAGGTATAAAAATTGATAAACATTATGTTTGGTCAGATGGATGTAAATGAAGGAGAGGAGAAAATGAAAGAGAAAATGTAGGAGGAACTCAAGGGAAGAATATATATATTCCCATAAGAAAAGATGAATAGTCATGGAATGAAAGATAAAATAATATTATAATATAAAATTGAGATATTCAAAAGACTAAGAAATATATATTATATCAAGGAGGGAATATTATATATAAGAAATGAACCAGAGAAACTTATATACTTCGATTAGTGATGGAATGATATGGAGGACATAGATTTATATACATAGATATTAAAATGATACAATTATATATGTTGTATAATAAATATATATAAAGTAAAGTATTATATACATATATATTGAATATATTTAATTATTAATAATCAGAATTCTATATATATATTATTATTGATAATCAAAATTATATATACGATTTATATATGTTAATAAGAATGAAATTATATATGGGTTGTGTTATTTATATTTTTGTAATATAAACTATTAATATATACTTGATCAATTCCTTAATAACCCACTAATCACTATTAAAGGGATAGGGAGTGTGTGTAGGAAGAGGCAGGTAAATTAGTCACATGATGGAAAGATCCCGAGATAGGTAGAACCTTGAGAGAATCCACTTGTAGACTGTGCATGCATCCTAGCACAATAAATCTACCATCTTTCTTAAGATCCATGGTTAGGAGTGAAGTAAGGAATTAGAGCTCAAGCATATATTGTGAATTAGAGATTATTCTTAATATCATATATTTATATGCATAATGACGTATGATAATGACTGAGAATTGGCATCCTCCTAATATGAAACATTATGATTTGTCATTCCTAAACATAAACCAAACCCTAGTAAGGGATTTTAGAACAAATCAATTAAGGGTCCAAAAAGGGATCGTTGCATTGATTTGCTACAAAAGAACATTTTTTTTTGAATTATGATCAAAGTTTTTGGGAATATCATTTTGTGTCTTATTTAGAAATTTTGAATTTAGGGGATATGGATCAAAATATTTGATTGGGTGCTTCTCATTCAATAACATTGAGATATATTGCAGTCCTCTTAGTCATAGTTAATGATGATGACTTGACATGTGATATAGGTTAGTTGATCACGTAACTTATAACCAACCTTAGGTGTATAGATAGAGACTTAGTTTGATCATTTGACTTTGTCTTGTATCATCTAGATATTAGCATCTTTAACACTATAAGAGGCTTCAATAGGATCACGAGGGTCAAGATTTACCTTCATTAAACATAGTATCAGTTTCTAATTTGGCTACTTTTTCTGCCTATTTTGTTAAGATATATGCTTAACTAGTACATCAACAAGCCATAATTTTTTCGTAGAATTCATTGACACTACTACTAATGGTGTCTTGCTTGACCATCTAGTGTAGGCGAGCACACAAAATATTTAGCTTGTGCAAAATAAATTGAATGATGTTTGCTTCTTAAGTAGGTCATAATATTTTTGAGGGGATGATAAATTGACTTTTTGCTATGTTACACCAAATTTCTAGGAGAGATTTTCTTGGAGGCCATTCTTTTAGGGGACAAGAGGATGAATATTGAAAAATAGGGAAACTTTAGAACTATAGGAAATTTTAAATATTATATTGAAACATTAATAAGCTATTCATCATATACATTATAGAAGCTTACTAGATAACTTTATAGCTGATTCATGGTGTATATGTTTGCCTAGGCGGCTCCTACGTAATCATTTTGATTACATTGGTCCCAAAGAGCACCATAACATGATGAGATGGCATTATGTGATTAGCATGACCGGTGACACTTGTATTTATGATTACCCCATATGTGATTGAAAAGACTCTCGCTTGTGGGAAGCTACAACTCGCATGAGTCTACTTTTTCTGGGGGATGGTTAAATGATTTCACCCAACCAAATAGACAGGCACTCTTCCAGCCTCTAAATTTATTGGTGGTAACAACTTCCCTTTGTTGTATCAAGAGTTGCAGTTCTCGTTTTAGTGTTCACTGCCTTGTGTATTTAGTTACAGTTATGTGAGGTGACTGCAACCGCATCGAACCGGGGAAACTGGATGACTTCAAGAATGATTCCACGGTATGGCACATCTGCAAGGAGGGTGGGGTTGCCGATTTTATTGAATCCATTAATGGGTTTGATGAGGGACTATCTACCCAGTTTGCTAGCTCTTGGGATGACAATAGGGTTTCTGTTAGGGGTATTTCTTTTGAAATCAATGAAGAGGTCAACACTAAGGGTACTGGGCTTTCTACCGAGGGTAGGAAATGGAAGAAGACTAGTTGAATAGTGGACAATGATAGTATTAACATATTAAGGGCAACAAGGCTCTGGTAAAGAGGTAGGACGAATATGATAGGTTTGAGCTACCTCCTCCTTGGGACTAGGTATTTTATATGATCATGAGGTATTTTATACTGGAAGGGTGTTTTAAGTTTACTATTATTACCACATGTCGCTTCTTAATCACTTCAGGAATCATGAAATCATCTCTTTTCCGTTTTTCTTATTGAATTCTCTTGAGAGCTTTGTGTTTGAGGTCAAGGATAATGTCCTTTAGGGTAAGAAACCATCTTACTTGCACCAAAGCCTCATTTGTGGGCTTTTCAATCTTCACTTGGCCCTTTGCCTTCCTAAACCCATCACTGTCTATGAGGGCCTTGTGTCATTGTCCCTCCCCCCCTAGCCAACATTGTTGACATGCCTAGCCAAACTTAAAAAAAAGGTATTAAAAACCCAGGGGCTAGAAAAATTGCCTCCTGGATGAGGACCCCTAAAGTTTTGAACTTTGATTTTGCTTCCCCTGAGATTGGTTTCAAAGGGCAAAGATTCTTCGCTGTGGACCTCCAAGAGGAAAGGCAAAAACCCTCCCCTTGCTAAAAAAGCCAAATTCTTTGTTCAGGAGGTTAACATAGATGTTGATGAGGAGCATAGCACTCCTTGAAGATCTAATATATTGGGTAATAGATCTGCGAAGAAAGGAAAAAAGCTACTTGTGGATTATGATTCTAAGGAAGACATGAGACAAGGGAACTATGCTGCTGATGAGAGGACTGAGAAAACCAAGAACACTGAGGATGATATGGAGACTGATTATAGTGGCAGCTCGAATAAATTCACCTGTAACAACTCAACCCATACTTTTGACAAAATGAAGGAGGAACCTACCGATCCTGGTACCGACATGCCGCATTCTGAGGAGAAACCTATCCTGTCTAGCTTTGATGTGGCTTCGATCGCCGATTTGGCAAGCTTGCAGAATAAGGTGGATAGTCTTAAAAAGAGTGAGGTCGAAAGGAAGCTTGGAAGCATCTCCAAATTCAATCTTCGTGTAATGCACAACTCAACAACCTCTCTCTACCTGTTCTAGCACAAGATTCTTGGTGAAGATGAACACGAGGAAGGTAGCTACAAGGATTTGATCAAATTCCTCACTGACGACTAGTCCCATGTGCTGCATCAATCGGGTTGTGATATTAATTCTTCACATAAGGTATAGTGGGGTTTGGACCCCTTACACCCTTGGGGCTTTCCTATATATATTTGCTTTCAACCTGAGTGGCTCTTTGAATTCTTGTTGTTTATTCTATGGCTTCGGCTGTACTAGTATGTTTTTAGATAGTTTTTCAATTCCTTCTCTTTTGACTAGTACTACTTGATACTATGGTGCTAACTTGCATGGGTATAGTCTGTTGATCTATGGCCTATGCTTATCTTTTATTAGCTCTGTTCTAGGCTGGTTTTGATGTTCATTTGTTGTTAGTGTGTTGTGACTGTATGCCCTTGGGCTGTAGAATTGTAAGGGGTCAACACCCTAGTTTTTGCTGCTGATTAATATCAAAAACATTAGAGCTTAATTGATATTTCACATGAGAGTTGAGTGACAAATTAACAAATGTTAAAAGTTCATTACCTTCATTGGTAATGCACATACGTATTTTAAAAGTTAACACCATATTTCTCAAAGGATGTGGTCATCTATATATGTGTTAAGAAATGTTTCTTTTCCATCTAGTATGGCCCAAAATGATTTTGGTTTTTTGCTTTTTGAAATTAGAGCAAGGATTTTGGGGTGGCAGGCTTTGATAGGATTGAGGAGCAACAACCCTATTCATTGCTCTGTCTAATTAAGTCGATACATGAATGAATAATAGAGATGACAACGCATATTTGATACATAATTAAAATATATCTTTATGTACACATAAAATTATTAATAATTACAAAAGAAGACCAGAGATGGTTAGCTAGGGATTGGAGTTGGCCTGACTAGATCATACTTCTTTCCTTGATAGTACAGTCTATTTAAAGGACCCAATGGTTGCCAAGAGAAACATAACTATCAACCAACCAACACTTATAACTACGTGATGCTTATAACTACTTGAGGCCGACGAACACATAATACAAACAATTCATAAATAGTTGGATAACCAATATCATTGAAACATAATAATAGACATTGTATGCTAACTACAACCCTAACAAGGTCCGGGGTAGTGCCCTTGGCGCACTCCCTATTGCAACGCAAAGTGGGGTTGAGGGGTGAAGCCCCTATTACCAAGCCCAAAATTAAGCCGTTGAGACCCTATAGACCTTCAAGGTGCATGCTATTTTTCATAATTTTTATTGCTTTTAAGTTTTTAACCAAGCTCCAAGATTCATGGCCTTTTTAGTAAAGCCCTTAAATGGGCTTCTAGACAATAACATTTTGGAACTTTTAATTTCTGCTCTTTCTCAATTAGAAAATGTTTGCTCCATTGATATTTCATTTGAGAAAATTTGATGGAAGCAACAATATAGGTTTATAAGAGAGAAACTTTTCATGGCTGTTGCCATGCCTTTGAAATGCAATACAACAATTTCTTTAGGAATAGACCATGTTGTTGTTAATTTTAGAGTTCATCTTGTTTTTTATCACCACACATTATCTGGATCAATAAGAAAATACATTGCATAATCGATAATAGTAGATGACATTGATTGAAAATTAAATTGGAAGACCTTACTAAGAGTCTAGTGCTCTTATTGTTTTTTTTTTTTCAGTATTTTTAAGTGGGGATGACCTGCTATCCCAAAAATTGCTGTGATTTTCCAGAACATTTGTGGGATTAATCTGCATGAAAATGAGGATTGGGGGACTCTGGGAGATGTTTCCAAGGTGTCCCCGCGGACTTGGAATGTCCCTGGTACAGAGATGCCTCTAAAAGGGTAGGGGGATGCATCCCCATGTGTGATAGATTTTAGTCCATGTATCTGATTTTTTTCGTCTGGAGGATCACATTACATGCCTTGTACTATACGTTTTATTTGAGCAATTTTCTTGAGGGCATATCATGGACGAGTCTTTTCTCTTCAGTAAATATGTGATTGTTTTGGCATCTTGCATAGAGAGCAGTAGAGGATACTGATCATATTCTTGTGAAGAAATTAGTTATTATTAATATCAAATAAGTATTCAAAAATTTTCAGCATTTTGCTGAAGGTATAATCTATGGATATTTCTACATGAATTTATTTTTGCCCTAAAGGTATAATCTATGGATATTTCTACATGAATTTATTTTTGCCCTAGTGTAGACAATATAACTTTGTGTACAATAATCAGGGACAGTCCTTTTTCTGTTGGCTTTATACAATAAAAAACCCAACTACAATACTTTCTATGCCATGCATGTTGTACAACTTTGAAAGGCACTAGTGATATTATTTCACAATCTTTGTTAGGAAAGGTTCAGCGGGCTTGAATTACTTTATACAGGATGAAGTTTCTTAGAGTGAATGAAGATTGTAAAACAATCATAAAATACTTATGCGCTTGGTGTTGCAAACCAGCATGCTTAGGAGGTAAATTTAGACTAGGGCACAAAAGGATTGAAGAGAAACCAAGGCTCTTGGAATGATGATCAAATACCACTCATAGCCTGTATCTTGGCTTAGCAAGGGTAAAGGCCTATTACCTTGTTGCTTATTAATGTCAATATTGTAAGAGGAATTGCCCTGCGTTGGTTGTATTTTTGTACCTTGCAATTCCACCTGACGTGAAGCATTTTTCTTAAGGATTCCAGTGTGATTTCATTTTCATCTCTCTATAGCAGTGTCGTAGAAGCTCATACATTGAATTAA
Source organism: Chamaecyparis obtusa (assembly GCA_027943335.1). Classification (NCBI taxonomy): domain Eukaryota; kingdom Viridiplantae; phylum Streptophyta; class Pinopsida; order Cupressales; family Cupressaceae; genus Chamaecyparis; species Chamaecyparis obtusa. Next base: position 508,450 of record BSBK01000743.1, on the reverse strand, counting down.
CATTCCTCCTTTCTCCCTATGTATAATAAGGACAAATCATGTTCAAATAATAAGATAGAACTGAAGACTCAGCAAGTGGCAACATACACATTATCTGCCCTAAATGTCCAAGTATCTTTTGCTAAAAGAAGTGAAGCCATAATCAAACAATGCCACTGCTTAACCCAATCAGCAACCTGGTATTCAGTTCATTGGTGGATAAACTCGAACACAAGAAGCTGGATTAGAGAGTTGCCTTCAACTCAGAAACATAACAGGGCATTTTCAAATCAGTCTTGGTTGTGTCGGCTACCATTTGGAAAATAAACACGGTAATCATTTCTACAATAACTTAGGACATATGCTATTAGGAGAGTATTGCTCATCATGATTCAAACCTACATGAACCATGTTTTCTCAACTCTTACAAAATTTTTGTTTGAAGAAAAAGAAATATTACTTCACTTAGATAATGCTTTAATTTTTAGAAGAATTTATCTTTCTTATTTAATGCTTTTAGTAATGCTCTGTCAAGCTTTTGTGTTGTTGATTGATTAAATTCTTTTGATTTAGCAAAGAAAAAAGACCTGAAGTTTTGGTGCTCTTATTGTGTAAATTTGTTATGCATCTTTCTAACATAGAATTCTCTTGAAAGATCAGATCTTTACAAGTAGCTCTAGAATCAACTGATCTGGCCAACTAGTTAAATTTTATTCCTCCTTGGAAGAGGCCATTTCTAAAGGATCATTTATATTCTTTTGCAGGAGGATACCATCTCGATCAACCACAACTGGTTTAATGCTTGCAATATTTCATGGGTGGTACGTTGAATTGCATAATAAATATTAGAGTTTTTGGTGTACTTGAGCTTAGAATGTGAGGGGAAAAAAGCAAAATGTTATAAAGCAACTGTTTAGATTTGAATTTTGATTTTGTTCACAAGATTAATTTATTTTTGATGTGCAGTGGAACCTACTGGTAAAGGACTATAATGAAACAAAAGAGTATATTGAAGACATAAGGAGCATAGCTGATGACTTTGAAGGCCTCTGTCAGCGCAATCTGGCAGCAAATACAGGTAAAGTCTTATTTGTGTTAAATTGATGTGTACATGCACATACATTTTGATATGTCATGATAATCCACGGTACAATTTTGAGTTGACAAAACAAGAGAGAGAGTTTTACTACATTCATTAGTAGGAAGAGCATAGTGTAAGTGAATGACAAGAATAACACATGCTGAACTTCTGTTGCTATTTCGCAGGGATGAACTTTAATGACTACTTTGTGTTTATCACCCGAATGGCTCTTGCAAATGTAATGCAGCTCATTGATATCTTGGGTTTCACAAGAAATGGTGTGGAACCTTCAGAAATGGAAAAAGTGCAGCAACTTCTCTTCAATTTGGCATCCGTTTGCAATGTTGCTAAAAAAATGGAAACCATTGATTATTTTGATGGATATAGTAGGGAGCTTACATTTGATCTACAAGAAATAGCTATTCTATGTGCTAATCTTGGAATATCAAAGGATTTGAAACATGAATTAAAAGAATCCTGGAAGGAAAAATATAGTTTGTTCCATAATGTAAATGTGTCAAACATCAATGCAGACCTTGTTGATGAAGTCGAGAACAATGAGACTCATGCAGTATTTCAAGGCTCAGAGAAGAAAAGATGTTTAAAAACAAATGAGAGAGAGATTATATTCTCTGATGAAATCTTTGTCATGTTAAAAGGCCACACAACTGAAAAATATGGAGTCAATATTGCAAATCCTCAACATCTTGTCCTAATTATTAATAATATCATTACATCGGTGAAAGAAAGGGCTCATGGGGTTGTGACATGACTCAACCAGGGTTCTGTGAATTAATTAACAAATGCGAAAAGTGCTAATATTTTCCCTGTTTACAAGTACCGATTTTACCAATGAAAACATAACATGGATTACATTGATGTTTGGATTCTTGCATCTTATATCTTAAATGTTTATTGTGAAAAGAACATGACTATTTTTTCTTTCAAAATAGAAACTTTATAAATCTTTTGTTAACAATTTATGACTGAACTCATTTACTTAAGAACTTCTTTGTTTCTGTTGAAGGGTTTAATAACAATGTGATCCTAGAATAGGGTACACTGGCCCATGATGAAATTCTGGAGTGAGTGGATTGCAAATGTATTCTAGTGCTAAAACATCAGTGAAATAAATATCTATATCTTTCTGGAATTGGGAGATTGGCTTCATTCATGTGCATAACATCAATTCTCTGCCCTGTCTTTCATGTAGAAAGTTTAGTGTAATGGGCTATAGGTTTTAAATATGCTGGCTCTTTTCAATGTTGGGGCAATCCATCTACTATGGTAGGAAGGTGATTAGAAGAAGCTTATGCACAACTACTTTTAATACGTTTATCAATTCACTGGCTGTATTCTCACCTATGCCTACTCTGTTGTAACCATGATGGTCCAGTGCTATCTATCTTCTATGTTTTGACGGTCTTGACCAATTTTATACCCTGGAATAACAAAATGGGCATAGCATTGCAAGGGGATGGGGACATTGGTTTTTATGAAGTTGTGGCCAGGCCAAAAAAACAAATGTATTAGAAATTGCCTTACCTATATATGCATGTTGGACATAAGATATTGGTCAACAATAGAACCTTAAAGATAACTGTTCAAATATTGATAGAAGAGTATAGCCAACATCAAACCCTTATGAAGAGAGGAGCAACTTGACTAGCAATCTTATCCTCACCTTCTAACTCATGACCGCTTTCTGAGATCTCCGTGAACCTTTAATATACAGTCATCCTATTTCAATAGGGACATAAGATAAATTAAAGCCAAGCATTAGCTACGTATAAGGTTATGATGTGTGCTACCACAATCGAGGTTGTACAGTTTGAGTTTTGTTTTTTCGTGTAAGACACCCTTATTATGGTTGAACCTTTGTCCATGATTGATGATTTCTGCAATTGAGTCAATATGCTTGAGCTAGGCTAATGACATAGTCGTCCTCAACTATGATTGTGTCCTTAAATTGAGCTTATGAAATGGTTGTATTTAAAAATGCTTTTGGACGTATTCTCCTAAAATATAGGTAAATACTCGAAAACACAATATCTCATTCGCACAAATGTTCAAGGAATGATTGTGTAGGTTTAGGTTCATTTTAGTGCACCAAATTGAAGTAGTATTCCTTCTAATTTGAATTAGGTGCTTAGATATATATGAAGATGATAAATGAATGCAATTTAATGCTCTGAAATGCAAGGGCGTAGAAATCGAGCAAACTTACAATAAATTAGTCCTAGGGGGAAGGAATGTGTAGATTTGACAAAAAAATTAAATTTGAAGTTTGAAATTTCAAAGGTCAAGTATGTGGTTGTAGAGTTGACCTTGCAATGCAAAAATGACTTGGCGCATAGAAATAATGAAATTTAGTAGATATCATAATCAATAGCCATAGGTACATGAATAGTTGTAATTTATGTATAATTAATGTGAATTTATCAATTTGTGCATGGATAAAGCATAAGTAAATAAATGGGAATATATCTATGGGGATAAGTAAAAGACTAGAGAATGGGCTTGATTTTCACAAATTGTACCAACTGTCAATATGTAAATGCATGATGGAATTCTCTCAAAATGAGCATGAAACTAAATGGAAAATGGTGTAAGTATACAAGATCTGCCATTACATTTTGCCCCTCATTTGAGGTGCATGTAAATTCTAGAATGACCATGTATCTCATAGAATGTAGTAGTCACAAACATGCATATGAAGTAAACATTCACACATGGGAGGATATGACATATGTCCATATAAAGTAAGGGGTCAGTGATATGTGATTTTGTAGGTTCATCCTTTGGTATGTGTGTTCCATAAAAGGACTTACAAAATAGAGGGAAAATATACATTGAATAACTTTTTAAATGCAAATAAGGACAATTGTAACATGAATCTCATTACCAATGATCATAAGAGACAAAAAGAAGGAAATATAGTTGCAAATATTTTCCAATACAAGAGTTGGTGATGCTTTACCTTACTTGGTTGTCATTGGGTGACAAGGTGCAAAGGACTAGCATGTGTTAATGATGAGTGTCTATAGACACTTGTAACAAAATGCAAAACTACACATGAGATTGATGAAATGGCATGATATGCCCTCTATGATAGGTCACATCCATGGAATACAAGGGGCTGGAGGAGAGGGTGACAATACATGAAATATAAATGTAAGCTAGGCATGCAAGCATGTGAATCATGTACGTAGAATAAACATAGATGAATGTATGTGCCAAATACATAAAGCATGTTAAATGATAGTTGTGATAAGAGCATAGGCCAAAGATATCACTAGGGAATGAGATTGCTTGTACTATGGGAACCTAAATATGGCACGTGGCCTTGAATAGCTAGGAAAACTTGTTTAAATGTATCAGGCACTGGAAAAGACACTAGGAATGTGCATTGATCCTTAGTGGCAATAAAAATCTCAATACATGCCATGACATGTAGTTGATAAAGGGTGGGTAGGCTCATATTGTCTACCCTGCAACTCTTAGAACACGGTCATGTTATGTGAGTATATAAGGTGATAGGGAAGATAAAACACATATGCTCTCCAATATATGGCAATTATATCTAAGAATTATGTAGGTTGAAATTTAATGTGGGAATCATGATGCCCTTGATATGTAAATGGTAACATGGTATGTAGAGGAGAAAGAAAGATGTCATGTGTAGAGGTTCACATGTAAATATATGGCAAGGGAAGTGCACAAGGTATGATGGCCCAATGTGAAGGTATGACAATGAAAGCATAGCGTGTAAAGGGAACAACATGATTCCCTTGATGCAAAGGTGTAGCAATGAAAGCATAAGATGTAAGGAGGAAGACATTACGCTCACCAAAGTAAGGATGTGACAATATAATCACAATATGTAAGGGTAAGGCCCTTGAATGGATAAGATGTAAAGGGAAAGCCATTATGCCCCTAGTGTAATGATGTGATCATAGAAGCACAATATTTAGGGGGAAAATATGATGTCCCTAATGTAAGGATATAACAATAAAGACATAAGATGGTTGGTGATGAGATGATAGGAAGCCATGATATCCCCTAGTCCAATGTTGTAGCTTAAAAAGTGACATTCAATGTAGGCTCAATATGTAAGCTCTAAAGATAAGGTATGAAAATGTCAAATCATAATAAATATTAAATGATCAAAGGATAAGGTATAAATATTGTAGTGTAGTGGATGGAATAAGCATACACATGATGACAAATATGTACACATAAGAAAAACGTCATAATGGACATTAATGTGTGACAAAATAATAAAAAAATAATAATAAGGGAACAAGAGAAACTAAAATGGTAAGGAAAGGGACATGAAATAATGCATAAATAGAAGACCACTATAAGGCCAATGAAAAAGATAAATTAAGTACATGCATAAAGAGGATGTACTCAAAATGATAAAATATGACTATGGAAAAAGCAATTCATATCTCATTACTCAGCAATATCTGTGTGGTGTCTAATGTTCAAATGAAATGTTTATGTGAAGATACTACTGACGTCTGGTAGATCAATATTTGATCCTCAACGTTTCATCCCTGTTGCTTACATCTGCAAATGTATTGTTCGTGCATTTCTTTGGATTATATGTTGGCGTGTACATTGTTTTCAATCAGAAACACCATAATACCTCATGCGATGATGCATTCCCTCATAATTGTTTGTAGCGGTAATGGGTCAAGCTTACAATCCTCGTAGCAGAAGGACTTGTTCATTCTGCAGCTGACAAGTGTAAAATGGTCGTCTGAGAGTTCATGGTGAACGGCGGGAGTACTCCAGAATTCCATGTGGCCTACAAACTCTATTTTGGACATGGAAAGATCAGAGGAATATTGTTAATGCCCAGCACACAACCTACGGTGATCGTTTCCTTATTCTCAGATCGAATGACGGCAATGGTGAATGCATCCCTGTCAAGGTATTGGAATAAATATTTGAGCGGTAGACATCAGAGTTTATAATGTTTTAATACTGCATACTTCAGTGTATATCGTGGGCGGATAAAATTTGAGAGCAGAGGATGCAAGCCATAACATAGATTGTTGTGTGCTAAACACTTAAAAAAACAAAAAAAAAAAACATTCATTTCCTATGTTCCTGGCATCTGCGTTGAAATACCAGACATCGGGTTCTTGTAGAATTTTGCAGCTATGGCTGTATAGATCTAGCTAAAGAAAAGAGAAAACAAAGCAGCTTTTACAAAAAATCAGAGCATGTTAAACAAAAATGCCAATCTCTTATTGATTAATAATGATATGCCCTTCATTTACATTGCACACAGTGCAGATTTATACAAACTGAAACTGCTAATGAAGAGCCACAGTTAACAATAGCAAATCACGGTGGAGAGAGAAATCAGGAAATAAATGACAGTTCACCAAGTTAGACTTAATGCATGACTGGTAATCACCTTTCTTTCACGCAGCAATTGGAGGACAGAATGAAACAGTTACCATCTACAAATTATAGATTAGATTGAAAAAGAAACGGTGAGTTGGAATTAACTAACACTAACACCCCCCCTTAATTTCAACTAAGGAGAATTAAAAACTAAGGAAAAAAAATCTCTTGTGACAACAAAATTATGGACATTTGTCGAATGATAACTACCATGGTGCTGAAAGAAGAGATTCATTTGAAACCAAAATGAAGATCAAAATCAATTTGCACGAGTGCCCCCAGCGACACTACTCGAACCATGAACATATGACAAACAAAGGCAAAACATATGTCAATTGAAGATACAGAAGATAATAATCTGCATATGTGCTCCCAAACAATGAATAGATAACAAACAAAGACAAAACATCTATCATTCAAGGATGCAGATGACACATAAATCTGTACGAGTGACTCTATCGTCACTACTCAATTATGCAAGAATAGAGTGCTGGTTGAAAATACAGGTGCCAATTGTTTATACAACTAATCAACTATGGAAGCAAAGAATCATCAACCTGAACAGTAGAAAACCCCTCCATAATGTTGAAAGGAGAGGCATGATAGGTCCACTGACATGGTGTCTCTAAAGAGAAAAAGAAGACAAGGCCCATGCGAAGAGAGCATGGCCTTGATCTTTCTCTGATGCAAAATCCAGCTCAGCTTCTATTGCCATAACCGTTTGATACAAGCCTCTACTTGTGGGCCAAAGTAGAATCTGTGATGTGCATTTGAAATAGTTGAATGGCGTGAGAAGAGCAGAGGCTGAAAACTCCATTCCTTGCAATCGATCTGATCTTTAGAACTTGCAAAAAAAAACTTGCATTTCTCCTTCCTAGCACCTAAGCTCTGATACCATGTAGAATTTTGCAGCTATGGTTGCATAGATCTAGCTAAAGAAAAGAGACAACAAAGCAACCTTTACAAAAAATAGAGCATGTTAAACAAAAAATGCCAATCTCTCATTGATTAATAATGATATGCCCTCCATTTACATTGCACACATAGTGCAGATTTATACAAATTGAAACTGCTAATGAAGAGCCACAGTTAACAATAGCAAATCACGGTGGAGAGAGAAATCAGGAAATAAAGGACAGTTCACCAAGTTAGACTTAATGCATGACTAGTAATCACCCTTCTTTCACACAGCAATTGGAGGACAGAATGAAACAGTTGCCATCCACAAATTACAGATCAGACTGAAAAAGAAACGACGAGTTGGAATCAACTAACACCAACAGTTCTATTGTGACAAGCGAATATTGGAGTTGGAGTTTGTGCACAATGCTTGACATTAGAGTTTTGGGCTGTTGGAGTACTTATTCTTTGGGTCTCTTTATTCTTAGGGTCTGTTTGGTTGTTGGAATTAAATAATGTTGGAGTTGTCAAATTTTAGTATTTGACAATTTTGGAAGTTTTAAATCCGAAAAATAGATTTTGAAATATGATTGGAACTATTTTCTCATAAAATCAATATTTTACAGTTACTAACATTGGAATAACTCTTAAATTCCAGATAGTTGAATGTGTGGCCATCTTAGACTTATGTGGATGTTATGGTTTTTTTTCTTATGCATCATTAGATAGTTGCTATTGAGTTCAGAAATTGTTGACCCCTGCACATGAGTAATAAAGTGACCGAAGACATATTCCAGAATTGACAAGCTAAGCATTGCAACGTCTTCTTCCTTATCAACTTGTCGTCCAAAGCAATTAATTTCCAAGTGCTAGGAATTGCTCTAAAGAGTGCAGAATTGGAAGTCGACTCAGAATAGAAAGGTTATTTTTGCAGTGATCAAGTGTGTTTGGGTCTATGTTTGGCGTGAATATGGTATGGATGCAACTATATTTCATTGAGAGTTAGCTTCCTTATTGGCTCATTATTTAGAGAAAAGATTTATATGGACAAACAGTTGATTTGAATAGTGGCTACATGTACTTAATTGCTCTAGAAGGATAGTTACTTGCAACCTCTACAAATGCTCCATTGATGGTGAATACAATAGGTAGGCCAAAGCTTATGACAACAAGTGAATGGTTACAAAAAAAAAGTATACAAATGGGTCATCTTTTAGTAAGGAGGTTCACATGGAGAACGTTTTACTTGGACAAAAAGAAAATATTATATTGATTCATTTATTTTGAACTTAACAAGACTTCTATTGGACAAACCAAGAAGCATAAGGGAGTGCATTCTAGGAAGGAAGAACTTGATAATTGCTACTATGAGATTGAGTTCGTAGCTAGGATGTTTCTTCAAAAGATGGAGTCTAACAATCCATTAGAGGTAATCTTGGATGAGGAGGTCCGAAGGTTGATATCAGAATCAAAGGGTCTGACATTTCATCAGAAGCAACTTTTGGACGAGGAGGTCAGAAAGTTGATATCAAATTCAGAGGGAGTCTCATCATCATGAAGATTTGTTAATAAGTTCTTCTTTGTGAGGGAGAAGTTCGAGGTGAATTCCCTTGTCAATGAGTTCTTCTTCGTGAGGGAGAAGTTCCAGGTGCAATTCCTTGTTAATGAGTTCTTCTTCGTGAAGGAGAAGTTCGAGGTGAAATCACTTGTTAATGAGTTCTTCTCTGTGAGAGAGAAGTTCAAGGTGCAATGCCTTGTTAATGGATTCTTCTTTGTGAGATATTTTTGAGATATCAACCCTTATAGCATTCTTCTCTGAAAGGGAATTTTGAGGTATTAACCCTTGTTCCACCTTCTGGGAGTAGCTATGGTGGAAGTCATGTGACTGACTCCATGACTAAACACTTATAAACATTATAATGTAGTGGATAAAATAAGCATACACATGATGAAAAATTTGTACACATAAGAGAAACATCTTAATGGACATTAATGTGTGACAAAATAATATAAAAAAATAATAAGGGAACAAGAGAAACTAAAATGGTAAGGAAAAGGCCATGAAATAATACATAAATAACAGACCACTATAAGGCCAATGAAAAAGATAAATTAGGTACATGCATAAAGAGGATGTACGCAAAATGATAAAATATGACTATGGAAAAAGCAATTCATATCTCATTAGTCAGCAATATCTCTGTGGTGTCTAATGTTTAAATGAAATGTTTATGTGAAGATATTACTGACCCCTGGTAGATCAATATTTGATCCTCAGCGTTTCATCCCTGTTGGTTACATCTGCAATTGAATTGTTCGTGCATTGCTTTGGATTATATGTTGGCGTGTACTTCGTTTTCAATCGGAAACACCATAATACCTCATGCGATGATGCATTCCTTCATAAATGTTTGTAGCGGTAATGGGTCAAGCCTACAATCCCCGTAGCAGAAGGACTTGTTCATTCTACAATTGACAAGTGTAAAATGGTCGTCTGAGAGTTCATGGTGAATGGTGAACGGCGGGAGTACTCCAGAATTCCCTGTGGCCTGCAAACTCTATTTTGGACATGTAAAGATCAGAGGAATATTGTTAAATGCCCAACACACAACCTACGATGATCATTTCCTTATTCTCAGATCGAATGACGACAATGGTGAATGCATCTCTGTCAAGGTATTGGAATAAATATTTGAGCGGTATACATCAGAGTTTATAATGTTAATACTGCATACTTCAGTGCATATCATGGGTGGATAAAATTTGTGAGCGGAGCATGCAAGCCATACCAGAGATTGTTGTGTGCTAAACACTCAAAAAAAAACAAAACATTCATTTCCTACGTTGCTGGCATCTATGTTGAAATACCAGACATATTGGAGCTGGAGTTTGTGCACAATGCTTGGCATCGGAGTTTTGGGCTGCTGGAGTACTTACTCTTATAGGCTTCAGAAAATCAATGTTCTGCAGTTACCAACGTTGGAATCACTATCAAATTCCAGATAGTTGAATGTGTGGCTATCTGAGACTTCTGTGGATGTTATCGTTTTTTTTTTTCTTATGCATCATCAGATAGTTGCTATTGAGTTCAGAAGTTGTTGATCCCTGCACATGAGTAATAAAGTGACAGAAGACATATCCCAGTATTGACAAGCTAAGCATTGTAATGTCTTCTTCCTTATCAGCTTGTCATCCAAAGCAATTAATTTCCAAGCGTTGGGAATTGCTGTAAAGAGTGCAGAACTGGAAGTCGACTCAGAATAGCAAGGTTATTTCTGCAGTGATCAAGTGTGTTTGTGTCTATGTTTGGCGTGAATATGGTATGGCTGCAACTATATTTCATCGGGAGTTAGCTTCCTTATTGGCTCGTTATTTAGAGAAAAGATTTATATGGACAAACAGTTGATTTGCATAGTGGGTATATGTACTTAACTTCTCTAGAAGGATATTTACTTGTAACCTCTACAAATGCTCCATTGATGGTGAATGCAACAGGTAGGTCAAAGCTGATGACAACAAGTGAATGGTTACATAAAAAGTATACAAATGGGTCATCTTTTAGTAAGGAGGTTCACGTGGAGAACGTTTTACTTGGACAAAAAGAAAATATTATATTGAATCATTTATTGTGAACTTAAAAAGATTTCTATTGGACGGACCAAGAAGCATAAGAGAGTGCATTCTAGGAAGGAAGAACTTGATAATTGCTACTATGAGACTGAGTTGGTAGCTAGGATATTTCTTCAAAAGATGGAGTCTAAAAATCCATCAGAGGCAACCTTGGACGAGGAGGTCAGAAGGTTGATATCAGAATCAGAGGGTTTGACATTTCATCAGAAGCAACTTTGGATGAGGAGGTCAGAAGGTTGATATTAGATTCAGAGGGAGTCTCATCATCGTGAAGATTTGTTAATGAGTTCTTTGTGAGGGAGACGTTTGAGGTGAAATCCCTTGTCAATGAGTTCTTCTTCGTGAGGGAGAAGTTTCAGGTGCAGTCCCTTGTTAATGAGTTCTTCTTTGCGAGGGAGAAGTTCAAGGTGAAATCCCTTGTTAACTAGTTCTTCTTCGTGAGAGATAAGTTCAAGGTGCAATGCCTTGTTAATGCATTCTTCTCTGTGAGAGAATTTTGAGATATCAACCCTTATAGCATTCTTCTTTGAGAGAGAATTTTGAGGTATTAGCCCTTGTTCCACCCTCTGGGAGTAGCTATGGTGGAAGTCATGTGAGTGACTCCATGACCAAATACTAGTGTTGAGTCACTCTCTGGGAGTAGCTATGGCGACCATCATCGTGAGATGACGATATCACGTGAGTGATTTCGTTATGAACACTTGTGTTTGTTTGCATTTCCATTCATGGGAGTAGCCACGATGGGCCACCCTTTGATATAGTTTATAGTGGATGTCCTATGTGTGACGCCATGACAACACCATGCAAGAGAGTCCATGGTTATTTTCTTGTACCTATGTGTTTACCCTCTAGGTGAGTGATGGTGAATATCATTGTGAGGTGACGATCTCAAAATGATGAACACTTGTGTATCTTACCATCATTGTAAGGTGACGATCTCACACTGATGGTTGATATTTCGTGAAGTAATATTTATGGATAGCCATAATGGTGGATATCACGTGAGGTGATATCTATGATTAATCCATAATGGTGGATAATACGTGTGGAGATATCTATAAGCCACAATGGTGGATATCACGTGAGGTGATTATTATGGAAAGCCATAATGGTGGATATCATGTGAGGTGATATCTTTCCACATATGTATGTAGCCATTGTGGTCAATCACTACAATAAGAAAATATCATTTGTAAATAAGTATTCCTCGCTAGCTAAGAGGGAGTGTTAATTTTATTGTAGTTGTAGTCAGAATCCACAAGTCGACATAGATATCACAAAGGTTATGATTATATTTATATTATTAATTGTGAGACAATATAATTATATTGTATAATTATTATATTATATAATAATAATTTTATTATTAATAATAATATAATTATTGATAATATAATAATAAATTGATATTATAGTAATATAATTATTTAACATATTATTTATATTATTAAGAGAGACGTTCCTTGGTGAAAGGACACCTCTTGTATATATATTATGAGATGTGTGATCTCATTCACAACACCAAATTTGAATAATTAAATAGAATATGCAAATCAATATAAGTGTGCTCAGGGGAGACAAATATCGTCTATGGTTGGGAGGGCAATACGAGTTATTGCTTGTGGATAATCGAGCAAACTAGGAAATTCAACATAGAGCTAGGAAAGGAGATCAAAGAGCACAAATGTGGCAAGGAATGGAAAAGATAAGGATATTCAAGTAATGAGTTCATTTCTCATATTAAGTGCTCTCTTTTATTTCATGTATGTAACCTCATTATAGGTTTTTTTACGACAACTAAAACCAACTTCTTCAACACATGATACATGAATCAAATGAGGGAGTTGTGTGTTCCATATGTCCATTGCTTATCTTTTCTCTATCTATATAATTTATTTAATTGTTTGAATGTAATTTTTATTTTTATAATATCTATTTGTAGGCTAGGAGGTACTTTAGGCTACTACATTCAACATATTGGGCTCTAGCTATGTTAAGAGAAATTGACATAGAATAAAAGGTAGTTTTAATAGATGCATAAGTCATTTTGATAAGAAAAAAAGGATGAAAGGATAAATCTTGGGAAGGTATTATTGAGTTCATAATTTCCTTGTGGGCACTAGGTTTATAAAAATTATCAATGAAGACACATACCAAGTTCATAAAATAAGCATTAAGAAATAAGGTGAATCAAACCATTACAAAGCTTTATGAATAAGATAAAGTCTACACCTACTAATCAATAAGATGATCATCCAAACACTCATAATTAGTGTTGGAGTGGAGTTGATTGTTGAACAACACAACTCCAAGAAATCATATGTAACCATAACACCCATTATAAAGAGAGAAACATATAATTTTCTATGAGACCTTGAGAATAGTATTGATAATAAAAACATATGAATGATTCAATATACACGAATGAATCCTTATAAAAACAAAAAGCTAGAAGTTATCCCACATGAAACCCTAGGTGAGGATAAAATTAGATCATAACATGTGTCTTTTATCTTATGCTACGAGACAAAAAACATTTCTAAGTTTACCTTGAGTAAGATAGAGTAAGAATGAGACCTTATTAATTAATTAATTAGGTGATTTTCCTATTTACTATAACACCCCTTTAAATAAAACTTAGGGATACATAGATGGAAGCATGAATGAGTCCCTATATTAAAAGGCTTGATAAACTACCTATCTACAAATAGATGAATATCTCATAATTGGAGAAAAGAAGAAAATAATAGGGGGCAAAATCTTCTACAAAAGAGATAAAAGAAATTAAATTTATTCTAGTTTGAAAATAAAAGGAGGATTCAATATTAACCCCAAGGACTACACAGGTACAATATGTGTGCCCTCAATAGGAGATAAAAGACAAGAATGTGAATCCCTCACCAAAAAGTAGCTCTTGTACTAATAATGAAATTTTAAAGAATAAATATAATCCATTTCTTGAAAATAAGATTTATCCCCTTTGAAAGAAACATATCCACTTGTGATTGGAAAATCCATTAGCATAATTTGATGAGTAAAGAATCCAAATCCAAATGCGTGTCTATGAAAACTAGTTAGATGTGCACATGTTGGAGCAAGATAATGCCAATATAGAGTCCTATGAAGATTGATGTAGAAAACAATTATAAGATAAAGATGACGGGATAAAAATGACGATAAGGTTGTCATGAAAGAGGAGATCAATATCCTCAAATGAATCCTCCAAATATACAATATGATACTTTGTATCCAAAGATGATATATGTTTGATAAATGTGAATTGCAAGTAGTTGTGCCTAGAAGAGAATGAATGTCTCTTTGAATTGAATCAATAGGGGCTATGAGTGTAGTGACTCTAATATCATTTAAGGAACAACAATATTTGGAGGTGTTATCTCATTAGGAGTAGGAATAAGAAGACCAGTCTTTGAAGCATTAGAACATGCAATACCTATGATATACTTAAGCTCTTTAAAGCATCATCATCAAAGGGTATGTTATTTACATCATCAAGGGGAATGTGATAATTTATGGTAGGACCATATGAGAATAGAGAGATATGAGGGTCTCCATAGATCTTCATAAAAAACCCTTTGTTGGCTATCAAGGGTATTTAAAGAATATAGGCAGATTCAAGAGGAATTTTCTTGGGAAGGATGAAGAATGGTTTCCTCAAACATGTGAGGGAATGTATGTATTTTCAAAGAGTAAGAATGAGATGATTTTTACAATAGGGTGACTAAAACCACTCCCAATTCTTGAAAAAAAGTGGGAAAGCATCTCCATTGAATTTATCATTAGTTTTCGAAAGCCTAAAGTTAAATAGAGATAGTAGGTTTGTTAGTTATTTTTAGAAGAAAACATTTCATTTAATAGGTATGAAGCTCACACCTAGCACAAAATATCATCCTCAAATAGATGGGTAAACATAAATAGTTAACAAATGGATAGAAGGATATTTGAGGAACTATGTTTCAAATCAATAGAGTGCTTGGGTAAAATGGTTACATCTAGGGGAACATTGTTATAGTGCCTCCCATCATATGTCTATTTTCATGCCTCCTTTTTGAGCTCTCTATAGTTATGTTGTACTTTTATTTTGATATCGTGTTATTTACAGATAGTAGAGTTCCTGTAGTGCATGATTTTTTTAAAACAAATCCAAGAGGTTTTTGAGGTTACTCAAATACAATTTGCATCATGCTCAAAATAATCATAATATATGCATGAAGGTAAGATGGAAAGAAATATATATTTTGGGGTTGGGGACATAGTTTTGTTAGATTGAAACCATATAAGTAGATTTCTTTGAAGATACATGTAGAAGAGAAACTCAAGACAAATTTTTATGGACTCTATCTGATTACCAGAAAGGTAGAGGAGGTAGCCTATGGGTTGGAGCTCCCATTGAACAGAAAATTACATAATGTTTTCCATGTTTCTTTTCTCAGGAAATTTGTAGGACATCAAGTATTAGTTTCCTATGATCTTCCACCTTCAGCTGAGGAAGGAAAGATGATTTTAATTCTAGAAGAGGTGCAAGAAACAAGAGAAAAGTTAAGAAAAAGAAGCATAACAAAGCATTTGGTCTAATTTGGAGAAATTTTACTATTGAAGATGCAACTTGGGAAGGGCTAGAAGTTTTTAACCATCCTAATTTTCATTTCTTGAAAAAAAGTGATATTATGGAGGGAGGACTTGTCAATGTCTTCTTTTCAAAAATAGTACTTACTATTTATAACAAGTCTAGTTATCCAAAAACAGTAAATCAAGACCTACAAATAAAATAGAAAATATTTTTCTTTTTGGTCAAATCATCAAACTATATTTAATGTTGAATTAATAAATAAACCTTACAATTTTTTGGAAGAAACATGTCATGGAAATTTGCAAAGTGCATCTTGGAATGTTAAGTGGTATTTGGAAAATTTTGATAACATGGGAAAGTGACAAGTCACTATCGAGAGATGTATGAGGTGTAAGACAAGTGGAAGAAGAGTTAAATTATCACAAATGCAAAGAATCTTCCCTCTTGGTCATGGTTTTTGAACATTCTTATTATTTAGAGGGGTCTAGTACCATTTCTCATTCTTTGACTTGTTATTTTGTGAATTATTTTGTTGTTCTTTAGAGGATATCAAACCTGTAAAGAAGAAGGCTCAAGAATGATGCATTTGAGGGTTTATAAGTGGAATAAGGATAAGATTTGGAGTTTCACTATGACATAACTTATCATACAAATATTACTATTTTGTTGAATGTTTAAATTTCATTATTTTATTTATCCATTTTATGAGGGTTTTGTAAGTCATTTGTGGGTTCATGGAGGGATTGTGTTCCCAAATTTTTGTAGTGTTTGATAAAAACATAAACCAGTGTGCATTCATCTCCCAAATCTTTCACTCCAATTTTGGGATAATTATTGTTTTGAGGCCATCGTGAACTCTATTGGCCATTTCTTGAAGGTGGATAAGGCTACAAATACACTAGGCCTCTCTACTTTCACTTACATTTTGATTGACATGGATATATCTACACCACTTGTAGGGGATGTGGTTCTCATGGTTGGGGAAAAGCCTTAGACTTAATCATTGGATTATGAGGCTGCCCCCTTTTGATGCCAACTATGCTTCTCTATTGGCTATCTAGATATAGATTTTTCTCTCTCACGTAAAGGTGTTAACACTCAGTTACAAATTATGACCATTTGACCGTCTGAGCCTCCGATTGTCCCTTTGATGACTTGTCATAGGCTGGTGATGCTTCTACGGACCTGGCCTCCTCTAATTTAGTGGACTTGACTCCACCTCTTACTATTTGTGCAGTCCTCTCTAGCCGCATGGACCCTCCTTTGACTACTACTCCTAATGTTCTCAATCCTTTTGATGTTGATGTATGACATTTTGAGTACTTTGTTCCTAGTGTTAACTATCCCACAGAGAGGGTTCCACTATCTTTTGTTGGGGACCCTAGTTAAAGTATTACTTGGGCAATTGTTTGTGTAACACCCCGCTAAGGAACCCGATAGGAAACACTATTCTAACCCAAAACAAGTTCCATTTTTTTTTTTAAAGTAATAATGTAGATTCTTTGAACGTAATTGCATCATCTACTCAATATTAACTATCTTAATTGTTTGCAAAGTACATAATTTTAAAGTGGAAAACATTAACACATTCCTAAATGCACATTTTCATGAACACAATATTAAAATTTTACTTAACCTAAGTCCTCTCAGGTTTCCCTAACGCCGCTAATAGAAACAACATACTAAATCATAACTAATCATTCATCATCCAACAATTAAATGCAATATGGGAAATATTACATTAACTATCAAATTTAGGTTGATTTTATAACTGCAAATGCAAATGTCCCTAAGTTATTTCTTTCTTCAACATCTAAAACATAGAATCATTTATGACAACCACTCTACCCATCATAGACATAATCATTTCCTTTTTAA
Source organism: Chamaecyparis obtusa (assembly GCA_027943335.1). NCBI lineage: Eukaryota > Viridiplantae > Streptophyta > Pinopsida > Cupressales > Cupressaceae > Chamaecyparis > Chamaecyparis obtusa. Next base: position 490,970 of record BSBK01000743.1, on the reverse strand, counting down.
TCAATAACATTATTCAAATGGATATAAAGTTTTTTTGTCATATTTGATTCCATTACTAGGTTTACATTCAAAGCATCCTTTCATATCATTTTCCTTATACAAAGTAACCCATTAAGTGATCGACTTTAATTAAAAAGTAACCAAATCAAACCTAGCCACCTTCAAACCACATAATTATCTATCTACCCATTTCCTATATCATATTACATAATCAAATTTACATGAAAGTTACATACTACTAGTATTCCTCTACCATTTCCTTCAATACATATTCTGGAACATGTTATAAATCTTTTTTAACAATGCACAGTCATGTTAACATAACCATTTTCTATTAACATTGTATGCAATAGTAATTCATCATTGCTTTACACCTTCCAAAATCAAATATAATCACAAACCAACTAATGATGTTGTTAGTTCCACCTTGCTAGAGTTTCAATTACAAATGTATACATATATTCTGAAACATAGGTTCCTTACTGTGAGATCATTACAAGGAATCATTTCCATAAAATTCATTTACTAATTGAATTAATGATTCTATCATTCACTAGGTATCTAACTACATGAACAAACAATAAGAGTTATTTTATAATAATTACACTTTAATCATCAAGATAGTTAACTCTTAACTATTTCCTTTCAACATGAGCATTTTTACATTATTATGCATCCATTGTTCATTTACTCTTACACTTTTGAACATTGATTCCAATTACCAATTCATATATTCCTATCTTACAAATTTCCATCTATGTGAATAAATCAAATTTCCTTTCACTAATCACATTTCAAGAATCATAACTACTTGTATGTAATACATTTCTCTTTCTCACCTAGAACCACCCATTTCATTGTTCCTAATATAATTACATCAATATTTTCATGATGACATTAGCTTCATTTTAGGAGTATACAACTACATCAACAAATATACATGAGTACAATACATCATAATTGTAAGCAAAAGATGAAGTCTTAATGCAATAATTTGAAAGGTACAAGAGAAATATCCATCCACACAATACAAACTAAAGCTTGGTAATAAAAATATTAATGACCCAACCACATGGAACCCATATGCCCACTCCCTGTTAGGATTAACATGATAGAAATAATAGTTACATGCAAATATAACCAATACTAGAAAATAATAAAACACACAAAAGAGAACACAAGACACAAATATTTATCGTGGTTCACATAATCCTTGGGCTACGTCCACCAACAAAAAGTCCAATATTATTATTGTCCAGTGATTAAAACCTGATTACAATCTGCAATCCCTTACAACTCAATACTATCACAAGAAGCTACTAAAACATACATCATAATGAAATCCCTAACCCTAAGCCATTTTATACAAGCTTATTTTCCGCTTTAGGGTTAGAATTGGTTACAACATGCAGGGGGAAAAGTGTATAGTATTTCCCTGATCAATCACCACAAGATAACAATATCCCACTTGGGGATTGATCAGGCTCCACACAAAATAACAATCTCCTACTTGGAGACTGATCCTGTAGCTAAACTGCTACCTTGTGAAGCTCTCACTGGATCCAACCACCCTAGACTCTATCGTTCCTTTATTCTATTCAGTCCACTAGATCAACTGAAGCTGACTAGGAGTTCAACTTCACCCTTATTATTACCTTTGTAAAGATATCTACTGGATTATCATATGTATGCATCTTTTTCAACTTTAACTGCCCATCATCCAAAACTGACCGAATGAAATGGTACCGCAACTGTATGTGTTTTCTCTTTGAGTGCAAAGAAGAGTTCTTCACAAGATGAATGGCGCTCTGGCTTTTTGTATACAAATAATTATCTATTTGTGGATGTCCTAATTCTTCCATGAAGAATTGAAGCCATATCATCTCCTTGGTCACCTATGTAGTAGCAACATACTCTGCCTATGTTGTCGATAAAGAATTCACCTTTTGTAACCGAGAAATCCAACTCATTGTTGTCCAACCAATAGTAAATACATAGCTTGTAGTACTCCACCTGCTATTTATATCTCTTGCCAAATCTGAGTCAACATAGCCTTGTACACTAGTAGTAGATCCCCCAAAGTGTAAACACTTATTGGATGTACCTCTAAAATATATGAGAATCCATTTGACTACATTCCAATGCTCAATCCCAGGGTGACTCATATACCGACTAATGACTCCCACTATGTGTGCAATATCTGGCCTAGTACATACCATAGCATACATTAAGCTCCCTAAAGCTGAAGCATAAGGTACCTTCGACATTTTAGCCTCCTCTTATGATGTCTTAGGACAAATCTCCTTAGTCAATTTCAAATGACCATGAAAAGGTATGCTAATAGCTTTGGCATTCTCCATAGAGAAATGTTGCAACACCTTCTCAATATAATCAACTTGAGATAAAGTCAATTTCCTATTTTTCTTATCTCTACAAATTTTCATACCAAGGATTTTTTTTTCTACCCCCAAATCCTTCTTAGCAAATGAGTGTGCTAACTATTATTTCAACCCCTTAATGTGATCTGTGTTAGACCCAGCTACAAGCATATCATCAACATATAAACATAAAATAATGTAGCTATCATCATCCAGCCTCTTAAAATAAACACAATGGTCAGAATGACACCGAGTGTATCCATGCTCATTCATGAAAGTGTCAAATTTAATATACCATTTTTGAGGTGCTTGCTTCAAGCCATATAAACTTTTCTACAATCTGCACACCAAATTCTCCTTACCCTTGACCTAAAATCCTTGTGGTCGTTCCATATATATTTCTTCATCCAAATCACCATGAAGAAAAGTTTTTTTAACATCAAGCTGCTCTAAATAAAAATCTTCAATAGCCACAATACTTAAAATAGTACGAATAGAAGTCATTTTAACAACTAGAGAAAATATCTCATCAAAACCAATGCCATTTTTCTGTACAAGTCATTTTACAACTAACCTAGCTTTAAATCATTTCTTACCTCCATCCTCTTGTTTCAACCTATAAACCCATTTATTCTGTAAAGCCCTTTTACCTGTAGGTAACTTACATAAATCCCAAGTTTGATTTTTTAGCAAGGAGTCCATTTCTTTTGTCATGGAAGACTCCCATTGAAGGTTTGTATTCACCTACATAGCTTCATTATAACATTCAGGTTCACCAACATCTGTTAATAAAATAGAATACAAAGAGGGAGAAAATATTTCTGGAGGTCTACTTAGCCTTGTTGACCATCTAACATTCACTAGGGTTTGTGGTATTTGTGGTGTTTGTTGTTGTTGTTGTGGAGGAGCATATGGTGTTAGGAATGGGAACACTGAGAGGGGGGGGGGGGGTGAATTAGTGTTCATTGAACTTTAACTTTTCACTTTAATCTTTATACTGAACTTTAAATGCTTAAGTACTGAATTAAACATTCACATAGACATGAAACATGAAATCAACACATGACACCAATATGGTTACAGGGAAACCCAAATAGGTAAAAACCCTAGTGGGAATTGACACCCACTAATATTCTGCACTAGTGTATTGTGATCCTTGTTAGAAGATCCTTTACCCTATTAGGAGTAGCTTTACAATGCTTTAAGTACAGTAGACCTCGTTAAGGGTCAGACCCTGTTAGGAATATTTTAAAATAATCCCTTTTAGGGGAGTGGACTCACTTTCCTAGAGCTCACTGCTCAAATGGTGAAGGCTACAATCTTCTGATTTCAGATACACACTATATCTGCAGGTGAACTGTCATTGTGACACTACTTGCCTGATCAGTTCCTTTGATGTATTGATGCTTTGACCTCTTACAAAGCTTTAATACATCTCAATATGTATTCGCACACTTCTGCTCTACTTAACACATCTCTCTTCCAACTTCCATACTGAATACAATGGGCGCATCTTATATTTATACGCTCATACAAACTAAATAACTAGGTTGGCCCTTATACCTATTACAAATGACACTTCCAAATGAATTGGCTTAAGCGTGATTATAGACAAACAAGTATACATGTCAAAAATTTAAATACAATGGGTGCATGGCCTTTACAATATTACATTATGATCACAAACCAAAATACTAATTGTCGGCTCTATGCTCTGTTCTCTGCTGGCACACATTGGCTGTGCAACTTCAATTGACTGTAACTTTCTCCTCTTTGCATATCTGCTTATGCGCTCATAGAATAAGCATGAATATATTCTAACCAATTGAACTTCCAGGGTGCATACCATCATCCATACACACGTGCGCTAATGCTCTCAGTTGCAGGAACTCTGTACACTATCCAGTCTTCAACACTTAGCTAATTTTTGATCTTCTCATCAGGTGCATTGACTCCAAACTGCTATATGACTTTGTTTCCATAATGACAAACACTATATCTAGTCATATACCTCAGTATAGACAACTTGCCAACAATCTCCCCCTTTGTCATTGATGGCAACAAAGGAATATGGCCAAGTTGCTAACTGTCCCTTAACATAAAGACTTTTGTCTTCTATACATTCTTTATACATAATCTTATATCTCCCTATACATATATATACTCCATATTCTATACAAAACTCCTCCTTTGACATTAATGACAAAGGTGTTACAAAAAAATGTAGCTACACATACTCATTGAGGGAAAACATCCGGATATGCTACCTTGAGGTTCTAGATCTCCTTCTTCCAAAAGGTTATCAATGAGTTAACTATCTGGAGATGGGCGCATAAAGCATACTGAAGCTTCTCCATCTTCTCCAAATTTGTGCTCGGACCTTGATCATAGGTTATCATGGTGGCATCAATCTCTTTTATATTTTTATTGAGAATGTCTAGTGAGGGTGCAAAAGCATTCCTCAACTGAGTCTGTCTAGACCTTATCTTTTCCATCTCTTTCTCCGCCTTCTCAATTTTGTCCAACTGACCTTGGTAGATATTGTTGCAAATGTTCACATTAGTGGATTTGTCTTTCACTGAACTCTTCACTTGCTCAATCATAGCTTTTGCCTCTTTTATTTTGAAATGAGCATTAGTAAGCTTATCTTGTTCCATGCATTCTGCAATGATTTTCCTTCCTTCATCTGCAAATCCTTTTAGGGATGCTTGACCTGACTTGAGTGAATTCAGATCTAGTGCAAAGTTTATCATCAATTCATTTAGTCTCTTCTTTAAGTACTTCTCTTCTGCCACTATGGACACAAATTCTTCTAGGCTAGAAAAATTGCTTTTGAACTGAGAAATGATTGTACTTACATCATCAACTGAGTGTCCCTTAGACACTTTCTTATCTATAGGCAACAAACTATTCAAAATGTTTACTGATTCTACCAAGAGGGGATTCCTCATTACTTGCTTCTCCTTTGCCTTCTCCATAGCCAATATGCTGAACTTAATCAGGTCTTCTTCTTTCCAGGAGTCCAAATTGCTCGTGTTAGGTGTCAAACTTGACAACAATGCTAAGGAGGGAGTGATGGGAGTGCTATCCATCACTTCATGTTTCACCTTGACCAATTTATCTGATGTTTCATCCTTATGTTCATTTTCTTTTTCCTCTTCTTCTTCTTCTTTCTTTTCATCTTCTTTCTTATCAGATATGTCTTCAATGAGCACTTCTTCTTGATGAGTGGGAGGTGAGCTGCTGCATAAGATTTTAGCTTCTTGTGTGCTCACAAAAGCTTCCTCAAACTTATCCAACTCTGTGTCAGTGGCCACCATGGCTATCTCTACATTGTCAATGATAATGGTGCTGTCCTTGAGTGATTCTGGCATGGGCGCAGTTTTATTTGCCTCTAATTGAGTTCCATCTGTGGGCGCTGAGTCTTGTGGACCTGTCATTGGTATATTGGAGGTCTCTGTTGCTTTTTCTTGCTTACTAGGTGCATGAGTGATGAGCGCAAAAGGAGGTTTCATGTGTTGTTCTAAGAACACTTTCTCAAAGGCCTTCTCTATTTCCTTTGTTATCAGCTCATAGTCTTTGTTCATAATGTGTAGAGTCCTCATCTTTGTCCTTAATTGCAGCTTCACTAAATTTAATATCAGTGCCTTTTCTTCATTAGAACATACTGGCAGACTATCTTCTAATATCCTTTCTCTGATCCTTAGATCCTCTTCATTTGCTTGTCTCTTTTGGAATTCTAAAATATTCCATACTTTATCTGGAATAGCGGTCTTCAATTCAAGAACTATCTTCTTGAACTTGATCATATGTTTGACAATCATACTATGTATTTCTAATTTGTCAATCTCACTGTATGTTTCATAATACTTCCCTACTTGATCAATTCTACCCTCATCAACAATTCTTGTATTCAAAACTTTAAGGCTTGGTCTGAATCCTACCTTGGGAGGTGCTTGAATCTTTTTCTTGCTCCTTGTTGCTCACGAGGATGGATGACTAGTGCTAGCTTCTTTCTTCCTCTTGACTATTGGCTTATACTCTGGAGGAATTGTAAGGTCAATAGTATCTTTGGGCGCAGAAGGAGTATTATCTTCTTTACCCTTCTAACTATCATCTTTTTTAGTTTTCATCTTCTTCAAATTAGGATCTTCTTGTTCTTCCTCTGCTGCTACGCTTTTCAATTCTAAGGCAATCTTTTCATCCCTTGCTTTATCAAGGTCTGCTTGAGACACACCATGTATTCTCAAGATCTCAGATGTGACCTTAGCAACATTTCTTTTAGTTGCCATGCTGTTAAGTTTTGCATCAACTTCTCTGATATTTTCTTCATATGTTCCCGATCTAGGTTCATTAGGATCTTTGGGGGAAGATAAAAGTACATCTGCATAAGCTTCAAGGACTTGTTCCTCTACCTCATATCCAAGTGGATGAATCCACTTAGTTCTTGGCTCAAAAGCTTCCATACATTTAGTGTTTGTCTCCACCATAAAGCATATTGAATCCTTATACTTTTCCACAATACTCTTAGGAATCCTGTACCTCATCTACATCTTAGCCTTGAAGGTCTTCAATTCAAATGTTACATAGTCTCTCAATGTACTCTCAGTGGATTCTTTGAGGGATATCTATGGCATGGTTGGAATGGACTTGTCCAAGTATAGATCTGAAACTCTTCCAACTATATGAAGGTACATATAGATGATTAGTGACTCAAACCTAAATATCTTTGTCTTGTCATGCTTGATAGCCTTGATGTTATCAATCAACTATGCGCGCAAGATCTCACACAAGTTGAACTCTCCATCTTCCTTTACAAGTTTGATGGCTGCTAGAATAGTGCCCACAGACACACTATTCACCCTGCTAGTGTGATGAAATATGTATCCCAGTATCATAGACATCAATTTGATGTCTGCTTGCTCAATAGGCTCAATTGTCATGCCGCGCCTATCGCTCCTTGAATTACATGCTTGCTCAACCATTTTCTTGATATCCTTGCCCACAGGAAGGACAACACCTATGCTAGAGAGGCCTATCATCTCATATATTAGGTCACTAGTGATCCTTACTGGTACATCTCCTATGTAGAACAAATCATCATGAATTTTTCTCAATAATATCTTTATCCATTTAGTCTCATAGAATTCATATGCCATAGCATACTCAACAATAGGGTGGTCATTCCACTTGACATATTCATCCATGAAGGTTTTATCTGGTTTCAACATGGTATCCATGTGCACCCTTAGCCTAGCCAATCCAACTGGTTCCTTCTTATAGTGGATGTAAGCCCTAATGTCTTCCACATGCATGACGCCCATAGGTGTGTGGGAGAAAGCTCCCTCTAAATCATCTAGGGTTGATTTAAATGGATGCCTCTTGAAAACATATCTCTTCTTCTCAGCAACATCATAAACAATGGGAGTGGCCATGACTTACTTGATAATCACTTTCCAACTGATCTCTGAGATAATTTGATGACTTCTGAATTAGCGCAATGAACTAGGGTTTCTGCAACTAACCAAATGCACTGCAAACACTGATAGTTCAATCTCCAAGTCTTCACAACAACTTCCAAGGCACAATCTGCTCTTCAATCACTCTGAATTCAAATGTAATGAGTAATGAAACAACTTTCTATGTACTTAAAGTGAGAATTTTTCCATTAATGCAAGTCATGTAAACCAGGTTGTCACTTCAAAATTTCCAACTTGAGTTCTGCTAACAATCAACATGTGTGCTCTTGCATGAAGGTTCCTATACACTCCAAAAGCTTAAGTCCAAAGGCACATACTCTGAGGATGAGTATACCAGCCACGCAGGGGTCTAGAGCTAAATTGGCTCCCCTATGACCCTGAGGGCCATTCATGAAGATGTAGAGGGTGCATCCACTATGGATGCATCCAATACATTCTCATCAACTTTTTCCTTCTTTCCTTCTGACCAAATCAAGCTCACATCCTCTGAGGCTTTCAAAAACTTGACTTCTCCTTTAGGATCCAATACTGGTTCTTCGGTCTTTTTAGGGCTTTCCTAACCTTGCGTCCTTGATCTATAGAATCTTGAGATATGTCCAGCCTTGTTAGAAGAGTGACAAATGACTAGAGGTCTAATATTCCTCGGCGCATTGACATGAGTCACCATTTTACATTGTTTCACTGAGTGACCATTATAGTTACATATCTGACATGTAACATTCTAAGAACTTCTTACATTTTTCTGATTCTAATTTCTTTGATCATGTTCAATCCTATTCTTCTTACCAGTCTTGCAATTCATAGCTTTATGACCAATTCTATTGCATGAATAACAGTAACCATTAAAAGGTCTTACCTCTATATAGTTTCTTGTAATGTGTCCATGCTTGTTACATGAAAAACAAGTGTGTTCTCCAGGCTTGCGCTCATTCTTAGGTGGTCCACCATTGTCTTTGGTTTGATCTTCAGTCTTCTTATTATCAGTCGAGTCTTTTTGTGTCTCCTTTCTTGCTCACATATTATCAATCTAATTTTGTGCTTCATTGTATCCAATACAACTAGTGTCTCCTTTGGCTCTTCTTGCATACAACTGAGATTCTATCAAATCAGAACTGGTGTACAATTTGTCAATGTGATTCTTTACTTCTTTCAATTCAAAATCCAATCTTTCTTTGCAATTCCTTAGATCCAAGATTTCCAAATTGGCTTCCCTTAATTCCTTATTGAGTTGAAGGTTCTCCTTGACTTGTTCATTGTAGACTTCCTGATTGTTGATCAACTTATCATCAAATTCTTCAAGTAGTTCTTTCATAGATGCATTGTCTTCATTCAACTTCTTAACCTTTTCTCCTAGATCACTATTAGAGCATTCTTTCAGATCCCTTCTTATCTTTTTGATAACTAATTGAGCATCACTAACTTTCTCCTTTAGTTCTTCAATTTCTCTTTCAGATTTGTCCAGGTCTTCAAGAGTGGCTTCAAGATTTTTCTTCAGATGTTTCATTTCTTCTTTGTCCATGATCTCCTCAAGTGGTTAAAATTCTGTGATGAGGACCAGAGCTCTGATACCAATTGTTAGGAATGAGAACACTGAGAGGGGGGGGGGGGGGAATCAGTGTTCACTAAACTTTAACTTTTCACTTTAATCTTTATACTAAACTTTAAATGCTTAAGTACTGAATTAAACATTCACATAGACATGAAACATGAAATCAACACATGACACCAATATGGTTATGGGGAAACCCAAATAGGTAAAAACCACAGTGGGAATTGACACCCACTAATATTCTACACTAGTGTATTGTGATCCTTGTTAGAAGATCCTTTACCCTATTAGGAGTAGCTTTACAATGCTTTAAGTATAGTAGACCTTGTTAAGGGTCAGAATTTGTTAGGAGTCTTTTAAAATCATCCTTGTTAGGGGAGTGGACTCACTATCTTAGAGCTCACTACTCAAATGGTGAAGGCTACAACCTTCTGATATCATATACACACTATATCAATAGGTGAACTATCACTGTGACATTGCTTGTCTGATCAGTTCCTTTGATGCGCTGATGCTTTGACCTCTTACAAAGCTTTAATACATCTCATAGTGTCTTCGCACACTTCTTCTCTACTTAACACATCTCTCTTCCAACTTCCATACCGAATACAATGGGCGCATCTTATATTTATACGCTCATACAAACTAAACAACTAGGTCATCCCTTAGACCTATTACAAATGACGCTTCCAAATGAATTGTCTTAAGCGTGCTTACAAAAAAAAAAGTATACATGTCAGCAACTTAAATACAATGGGCACATGGCCTTTACAATATTACATTATGATCACAAACCAAAATACTAACTATCGGCTCCATGCTATGTTCTCTGCTGGCACACACTGGCTATGCAACTTCAACTGACTGTAACTTTCTCCTCTTTGCATATCTCCTTATGCATTCATAGACTAAGCATGCATATAGTCTAACCAACTTAAATTCAAGGGTGCATACCATAATTCATTTTTACATGTGTGCGCTGATGCTCTGAGCTGCAGGAACTCTGTACACTGTCCAGTCTTCAACACTTAGCTGATTTCTGATCTTCTCATCATGTGCGCTGACTCCAAACTCCTATATGACTTTGTTGCCATAATGAAAACACTATATCTAGTCATATACCTCAATATAGACAACTTGCCAACATAAGGAACTACTGAAACATCATCTTTTGGAGTATCATCCATTACTACATAGTCATTTTATTTCTTCTCATGCTGCTGCAAGATATCTTTGTACAACACTTTCTCATTAAATATAGCATCCTTGCTTCTTACAATTTTATGATTTTCAAAATCCCAAAGCCTATAACCAAATTCATCAATGCCATATCCAACAAATACACATTTATTTGACTTAGCTTCCAGCTTGGTTCTATTTTCAGAATCTATATGTGCAAATGCTCCACAACTGAAGGTTTTGAGAAAAGAATAACTCACCTTCTTACTAGTCCATGCTTTCTATGGAATACCACAGTCCAAAGGAGTAGAGGGACCTCTATTGATTAAATATACAACTATATTAACAACCTTAGTGCACATGTTTAAGGGCAGCCTAGCATGCAACTTCATACTCCTTGCACACTCCATTATTGTCATGTTCATGTGTTCAACCACTCCATTTTCTTGTGGAGTCCTTGGTATAGTTTTTTGCCTACGAATACCATTAGAGGAACAATAACCTTCAAATTATGTGTTGCAATACTCACCACCATTACCAAATCTGATTATTTTAGATGTTTACTAGTCTCATTCTCAACCAAGCTTTTCCATTTCTTAAAAGTTTGAAATACATCAGATTTCTATCTAAAGAAATAAATCCATACTTTTCTGGGTGCACCATCTATAAATGTAACATAATATAGAGAGCCACAAAGGGAAGATACCTGAGCTGGTCCCCATTCATCTGTATGCACAAGCTCTAATTTCTAATTTTTATTTTCCTTCCCACTCTTTACAAAACTAACTCTCTTTTGTTTTTCGTACACACAACTTTCACAAAAATCCATATTGACACATTTCAAACCAGGTAAAACTTTCTTTCAATGAAGTAATTTCATACCTTTTTCACTCACGTGCCCAAGTCTATTGTGCCAAAGTGTTGTGTCAAAATCTATAGCAACAGTTTGATGTTCTTCTTGCTCAACTGTAGCAACTATTCTTGAACATTTATTTTTCTCTGAAATAATTAAAGTAGAAGGAATAGTATGACCTGTACAAAGATATAAGGTGCCTACTTTCACACCTTTTTCTACTACTAAGGAACCTTTTGAAACCTTCCAATTCATATCATTAAAAGTAACTGTGCAACCCTCATCACCTAGTTGCCCCGCTAAAATTAAATTCCTACTCAGCCTTGGAACATGTCTTACCTCTTATAGTAGCCAACAATTCTCATTCTACAACTTAATCTTAATGTTTCCCTTTCCAACAATTTGAAAAGGTTCATTATCTCCCAAATAAACTAGCCCAAAATCCCCTTGGACATAATCAAGAAAATGACCTCTATGGGGTGTAGGATGAAATGAATCCCTTGAATCTAAAACCCATGAATCATCAACACTTTCTAAAGAAAGAAGAAAAATATCCTCTTCAGATTTATTACTTACCACATTTGCCTCCTTGTTACCTTCTTGTTTGTCTCCTTTATTCTTTCGAGACCAACAATCTTTCTTCTTATGACCTAGTTTTCTACAATACCAACAATCATTTGGTCCTTTGGATTCATACCTCTTTCCCTTTGATTTTAGTCTAATGATTGCCATAGATCCTTCTAATAGAGATAGTCCTCTAGTTGCATTTTCCATAACTAAAAGTTCTACCCATTAAACTTGTCAACCTAGCCATAGATCATGAGACTCCCACTAAACTATGAGATCTTCCTACGGAGGATAACTGAAAAAATAACCTCGCTTTGATACCACTTGTTAGGATTAACAAGACATAAATAATAGTTACATGCAAATATAACCAATATCATAAAATAATAAAACATATAAGAGAACACAAGACACAAAGAGTTAATGTGGTTCACCCAATCCATGGGCTACGTCCACCAACATCGAGTCCAATATTATTATTATCCAATGATTACAATCTGATTACAATTTGCAATCCCTTCACTAGTACATTTTGCACCTTTTTTTGATGAAGTATTGGTTGACATTTCCACCCAAATGGGTCAAATACTCGACCAACTAATTGGTCGCTATTTTCGTTGTCAAAATATTGACATATCTCTTCAATTGTAGAATGTTTGACACCAATCTTGGTCGGAAATGACAATGGCAAGTGGTGGTATATTAGTTGAAAATTCAACCAAATTTGGTCGAAATGTTTGACCCGTCCGACCAGGATGCGGAAACCACGACGGTCATATTTCAACCAAATTTTGCCACAACATAGACTAATATTGGTTAAAATATTTGGCCGCTTCGACCAGGATGCCAAACCCACAACACCATAATTTGACGTAAAATGGTCATTTATTTGACCAAACTAGGTCAAAGTTTCAACATACATTAGTTGAACCATCGACTAAGGTTAGTCAAAATTTTGACTAAATATGGAATGTTTAAAAAAAAATAAATGAAGATAAATATCCAGACTAATCACCAATGACATCTTGATCGGTGATTAGTCTAGATATTTATCTTCAGGTGTCCACACTCATTCTATTTCTTGTTTCAAGTGGGTCCCTACTCATTCTATTTTCTAGACTGCTTTGGGATCTAGTAATACATCTTCTTGTTGGGGATGCTAGTGGTGTTGCGAACAAAGTCCTTAACCTGATGAGTCCTCACATTATCAAAATTTCAAGTCTTTCTTGAGAAAATCACCCATCTCAAAGGATGTGGACCTAATGGCACTGGCCCGTTATACCCAAGGATTCAATGGAGCCGATATTATAGAGATTTGTCAGTGGGCTTGCAAGTATGCTATTAGAGAAAATATTGAGAAAGTGAGTTTTAATTGTGGTGGCTTTTGCAATCTAGATTTGGTTTGCATGTTTGCAGCATGGAAGCAGTGTTGGGGATGCTGGTGATGCTGTGGATAGAGTCCTTAACCAGTTGTAGATGGAAATGGATGGTATGACAGCCAAGAAAATAATTTTCATTATTGGTGCTACAAACAGACCCAATATCATCAATCTTGCATTGCTAAGGGCTGGCCGACTTGACCAGTTGATTTATATTCCCTTACCTGATGAGTCCTCACGTTATCAATTTTTCAAGTCTGGCTTGAGAAAATCACCTGTCTCAAAGGATGTGGACCTAATGGCACTGTCCTGTTATACTGAAGGATTCAGTGGAGCCGATATTACAGAGATTTGTTAGCGGGCTTGCAAGTATGCTATTAGAGAAAATATTGAGGAGGTGAGTTTCAATTGTGGCAGCTTTTGCAAACTAGATTTGGTTATGAATTTCTTAATGCTTTTATTTGAACTAGTGTGTTAGAATTTTACATTTTTTAATTCAATTTTCCTCAACTTGTATCTTATGATTGACAGGTATCTTGAATGTTGGAAAAATATTGACAGGTGGTTGAAGTTCCAAATGTCTCTTAGGGAGATATTGGAGGGTTGGAAAATGTCAAGAGGGAGCTTCAAGAGGTACACTATTTATGCTTTTCTCTTCTTTTAATGCAGAAAGTCTTCTATGCAAGGAGATATTAACTAACAAAATTCATTATGAGTTTGATGTAGACTGTTCAATATCCAGTGGAGCATCCTGAGAAATTTGAAAAATTTGTCATGTCTCCTTCAAAAGGAGTGTTGTTTTATCGAGCACCAAGTTGTGGAAATACATTAGTGTGAAGGGCCCTGAATTGTTAACAATTTGGTTTGGAGAGAGTGAGGCAAATGTGAGGTAATTTTTTTATAAAGCCAGAGGATGAACTCCTCATGTCCTATTTTTTGATGAACTTGATTCTATTGCTACATAGGTGTGTTGATTTTTTATGAGTGAAGTTCAAGTTGAGATTACCAAATGGCCTTCAAAGGTCAAGGAATAAATGGAATAACCAAGAAAACACTATATGTTAAATCATGTGATTGATAGCAGATTGGGGCTCACCTGAGCCAAAAACATGAAGAATTATTGTAAAAAAAGATGTAAACGATATATATGTGCACTTGGGGCAAAGAGAAGTTACACCATATCCATATTAAAATATTAGTTACAATATGAAAATACTAAACTGATGAATTCTTGAGCTCATCTCTACATATGGTCACAACAAAGATATGCGATTACAATATAGAGAAGGCATCATAAAAATATAATTTTGGCATTTGCCCTAGCTTGACATGTTTTACACTCAAATCCTTCATCGTGGATAAGTGGAGATGGGCAGATAGATGCAAATGAGTTGTCATCGACCCAACTAAAGTATCCGTAGCCATTATTTCCTTGTGATGCCCAATCTACATTAGTTCTTATAATATAATGAATAGTATTTACATTAGAAACATTAAATATATACACATCAGCAACCTTTTTCCTATTTGGGCAGCACCAAAATTGTCATCCAGGGTTGCTTTGAGTCCATGAAGTCTTCAACAGACACTTCCCACCACCACATTGACAGTTTGGCACATTGACAAGAGCCATCGAGCCTATATCAATAATGCATCGCACCATCATTACTACATTTATTACATAAATATTATAACATATATAATCATATGATTATAGTAATCATACATTCACCACTATTATTCTATTGTAGATTCAAGTACTTAAAAATGTTTGCAATCAATGGTTTGAACAAAGATGTCATTCTAGGGCAGCAAAGACAATTTAACTATACCTGAGCTAGAATTAGTCAACTTCAATACTTTCAAAACTGAAATTGAACCTTGTGTCTTCTATCTCCAATATTTATAAATTTCATGTAACATGGGATGATTAGAAACAGATTTGCATAAACCAATTAACTCAAAACATAAACCCTTTTTTGAATAATTTAATTTTAACTATGGTTGTGTTAAAGGAACTATGTTGACTTTATTTTGTAGTTGTTTAACATGAGATTTTGTATATTAATAGGAGTTCACATTTTTATGGGACCGTATGTAAATGGTTCTAATGCTTTTCCATTACAACAATTGAGCATTCATCATTTGGTATATGAACAGGTGAAAAATATGTAGACATCTAGACATGTGTACTATGAGATTTCCTGCAACAAATGGACTTGTGATGATTTTCACAATAGTACATGTGTGGCAGGAAAGCTCAAAGTACTACTTAGGAAAATATGAATGTTCATCACCTATGCATATCAGAGTTGATCAGAGAAGGTATATGCACATGTGAAAAACATGTAGATTTGACTAAGCAATACTGGGAGCTAGACCCAACATCAAATAGAATTATCTCAAGGTGAAATTGAAATTTTTGAATTGAATTTTGAGACAACTCTAAAATAAGTTTAAAGAAGTCTTTTGTTATCTCCAATAAGTTTGAATAGTATCTCTAACAAATAGTCTTCAAGAACATTTACTATTTTCAAATAATAATCCTGAAACTGTCATGATTTCATCCCTTACAGAATGTGTTAACTTTTTAAGTAAACCCTCTACAAACACAACATTGGTTTACAACTGAACAATGACCCGACACATGGTTACATTACAATTAGTTCAAAGACTAACATAATGTATCTTAACCATACTCCAAAAAAGAACCTTACTCAAATTAGGGTTTGACATATAATCATAGACAAGAGAACTCAAAATGAGGTTTAAGATTTTAATGAAAAATCAACAATATGTGTTGGAGTTGATGAAAAAAAACCCACAGCTCCCAAGAACGCCTGCACACAAACACCTATCACAGAAAGAGAGAGAAGTAAACAACTATGGAGGCCTGAATGCATTGATCCATGAGAGAGGTGTTTGCATGTAGGTGTTCTTGGGAGTTGTGGGTTGTTTTTCATCAACTCCAACATGGTATTAGAGCTTTAGATCTACTTGCCCCTGTCCTCTTTTTGAGAGATTCGGCCATGTTCGTCAGATCTGCATTTTCAAAGAGGGTTTCATATCAAATCTAAGGGAACCTATTTTTTGGTCATCTTGGCTTCAAACAGACCTCACGGTTGCATTTAGAGCATCCAAGAACCCCAAGATCCATATAAAATTTGTCCGAATTGGACAAAGTTGGAATTTGTGAGAAATTTTTTTTGCAATCAGCCCCGGCATGGATCCCAAGGCAATCACTATTTTTTGGAGCACTTCTAGCCCAAACGGACCTCATAGTTGCATCCGAAAGGCCCGAGATAGTCAAAATTCATATAAGACTTGTTGATTTTGGACAAGTTGGCTTCTGAGGCAAATTTTTTTTGGCCTGCTAGGGTCGTATGACCCTAGCACGCACTCCAAGGCAAGTACAATGATCTTCACAAATTTTTTATTTTTTTTAAAAAGTGGGGGCCACCTAGATGCCACCCAGTGGCCACCTGCATGCCGCTCAGTGGCTTCTCACGCGTAGCTCTCGGCGGAGTCACTGGATGGTGATTGTCATAGTCACCGGTGACTTGTAGTCACCGCTGCGGTGACCATCGGGACTGCCATGGTTACCACCGGGCCTACCACTAGCCCCTTCTATGAACACCATGGTCACCTAGGGAACCAGCCTCACCGCCCATGCCCAGCCCCCTTCCGTCGAGCTCTAGGTCCTATGGGGACCAGCCCCCAGGCCCCAACATTGTTTCTTAGCCCCCTGGTCACCCACGTGACCAGGGCCTATCTTTCTTCAGCCCGTGGGGGGTTTTTACCCTATGACGGCCATTGGGATGTCAATTTGAAGCTCATTGTTTGCTGATGTTAGCATAGCTTTGCCCCTTTTTTGAAGCTTTTTGGAGGTACCTATGTTGTTTTGTGAATATCTCGGGCATCTGGGATCATAATTGGGCGTGCGATATATCGTCGGAAAGCTGATTCTAAGCTCGATCCATTTTTTCTAGTATGGTTTTTTGATTTTTCTATTTTGATTTCATTTTTTTCTATCAAAGTTAGATGTTCTCTGCGATCGTGGTGTTTCAGACCTCCTGCATTCCGGGGTCCGTTTCTCTTGCATCCGGGCTCTGTTTTCAGAAAACAAGATATTGTCGGGAAGATCTTTCTAAGATTTTATCAGATCTGATGGTTTCATGTGTGATTTTTTCCTTTTTCTAATGTCACCCATCCTCAGATCCTTCCAGACACCTTCTTTGGGCCCTCCAGTGCAGTTGTTGGTTTTTTGCTCATATCTTGAGCATACGGTGTCAAAATTTGGCAAACGAGATATCATCAGAAATTTGATTCCGAGCTCTTTCTAGCTCAGGAGGTAATATTTTTTGGTTTTATTTTTATGATGGTTTTTTTCTCTATCAAAGCTAGATCTTCAGTTTTGCACTCCGGGAGCTCTATCTTGCACATCTGGACTCCATTTTCGGAAAATGATATATCGTTGGAAAGCTTGTTCAGAGATATTTTCAATGCTATGAGTCATATTTCTAGATTATAATCCAGGTTAATTTTGTTTAGATTCTTTCTTTTTTGCATTCTAGTGGATATCTTGGTCATTTCAGATCCTGAGATCTCTTCCCTTTGAGGGATGGCTCATCTTAGGTTGTTCTTTTCTTTTAGCAACCTTTGATATTCTTTGAGTAGTGTATAATTCATTTTTTGTAGCATTATTTTATGCACACACACTGAGATAAAGTTTCATTCTATTGCATGTATGAGATCTTGCACATGTTCGTGCTCTTTGTACTTGCACTCCATTATAAAGTGCCAGGAGGTTTTGATGTTTGCCTTTGTTTTCCATCTTCTTTTGTCATGTGAGCATTCCTCCAATGACATTAGCCTCAGGTATCTCTATATGTGTTTGTACTCGCTCTACACATTCGATGTTTCAGATTCATCTTCATCATACAGTTCATATTGGATGATATTTTTAGTGTACCTGTCATTACTCCCTTGTCAGCAGTATGGGGGGGTTTCTACTATTTGTTCACTACCTCCTTGGTTCGATTGTGTGAGCTATGTATTCAGTATTTGATCCTATGTACGAGGGGGTTGCAGTGGCTGGGTACCTATGCATTCTAGTGAGATGGATCATTTACCATATAGACACTCTTTTCTTTCCTATTTTTGGATGCACTCTTCTAGCTTTGATTGATCAGCTCTTTAGGCTTTTGGTGTTTATGCCATCTGTATCGTTGAGTTTAGGTGTTTGCCTTTTGTTTGCCTCCTAATTCGAGTAGTGTTATTTGAGGGCACTCATGCATATTACAGTCTTCTCTACCAGGTCATATTTTTGTGGAGGATCTTCAGATCATCAGTTTCTTCTTGACAGAGTTTGCAGTTTCATGCTTAAGTGATGTTGTACATGTTCATCTTTGTTCCTATTTTTTGGAACATTCCTAGTTTTGGCGGCTTCTTAAGTCCTTCAAACTAGCCTTTGTCTCTTTTTGGAGTAGAGTTTTTCCCATGTGGTTTTCTCTATTTCTCCGCTTTGTAGAGACGCTCTTTTTTACTTGGGTACCTGATTAGGCCTTTGTTGCCGGGACCCATTTTGCTTTCAGTAGTTCTTTCTAGGTTGTTAGCTTCTCCCAAAGTTTATCTTAAGGGGGGGTGTTAGAGTAATAAAGTGTTTACTGATTAATTGAATCATATTGATTTAATTATTCAGTCACTTATTACCTCTTTCTACTTAAGCTAAACTTTAGGTATATAATAATTAATTACTTTATTAATTATTATTATGCAACCTAGGGTTTTACCTTTTTAGGTTTTCTGATCTCCTTTTATAAGGATTGATTTCATAACACTTTGTAACCTTTTTTGACATTTCATTATTGATTGCAACTTTTGTTTTTGCACATCAAGGATTTCTCCTCTCTTGTGGATCAATGCATTCAGGCCTCCATAGCTGTTTGCTTCTCTCTCCCTTTCTGTGACAGGTGTTTGCGTGCAGATGTTCTTGGGAGCTGTGGGTTGTTTTTCATTTTCTGACATTTCATGATTGATTGCAAATTTTGTTTTTGCACATCAAGGATTTATTCTCTCTCATGGATTAATGCGTTTAGGTCTCCATAGCTGTTTGCTTCTTTCTCTCTTTCTGTGGTAGGTGTTTGCGTGTAGGTGTTCTTGGGAGCTGTGGGTTGTTTTTCATCAACTCCAACAATATGTATGAATCCCAATATGAAATATTTAGGGATATAAAAAAGAACTATCCACATAGGTTATAGAGACTAAAACCTTTCCATTGATCCATACGGGTATAACACAAAACTTTACCACAATTTAGAAAACCCGAATGATATTATACCACTGTTTACTTCAAAACTAACATGGGTGCTGAAACCAAATAGAGAGTTTATCAAGATGACGGTTGCTAAAACATATTTACATAAACCAATTAACTCAAAACAAAAACCCTTTTTTGAATAATTTAATTTTAACTTTGGTTGTGTTAAAGGAACTATGTTGACTTTATTTTGTAGTTGTTTAACATGAGAGTTTGTAGATTAATAGGAGTTCACATTTTTATGGGAACGTATCATTCAATTGAGCATTCATGCCCATATATATCTAGTGAGATGAACATAACTCATGTACCTCATGGTAGTGTGCTTGGATTAGACTAGACATTATCCAACCACTTGTGAGGGTTGTCACTATTATTAATTGGTGTAAAAGGAGGACCGCTTGTGTGTTATAGCACTTTATATAAATACTCACTATTTGGATAATGTCCAGTCTAATGAAAAATAGTGTATACAAGGTATCCAATCACACTAGCATGAGTTACATGAGTTATGTGCATCTCACTAGTTATAGATGGGCAACTATGGCGCACTAGTATATGTGAACTCCTATTAATCTACAAACTCTCATGTTAAACAACTACAAAATAAAGTCAACATAGTTTTGTTAACACAACCAAAGTTAAAATTAAATTATCTCTATCCCTAAGATAAACTAAGTAGCCTTCATATATTTTATGTCAAACTACTATTAAACTAATTGTACCCTAGATGTTTAATAAAGAAGAAAACCCAAATTACTTTCATAGCCTACATAAGGAAAAAAAATTTCCTTCACAAATGAGGGTGCTTACCACAAAACCAATATCCTTCTTCAAATAAAAGGGGAAGTGTTCACACTCACTTTTAGGTTAGCAGTGTACAAAGAATATAATGCCCACACAAGAGGAATATATATTTTAACAAAGCTATTTTTGCTAGTCATGTCAATCAAATCCCCAGTGATGTAGAGCTATGCAGCCAACAACCAAAACAAAGGTCTTCAACACTCTAATCCACACAATAATGGATTCTAGGATAGATTCTAGATCCTTTACCCACACCCGAGTACACACTCCTGATGAGCCTAGTTTCCTAGTAGCCTTCTAGACTGATTTCACAAGGTTCTTGCCAGACTTTCCCAAAAGACTTAGGAAGATAATCACATATTTGGATACCATTTTTAGGTTTATACAATATACTAGAAAATGAAATATTATTCCTTTGGACCAACTGTCCATACTAGGACTGGTGCTCTGTGACTAGCCCTCCATTAGGCCTCCTTTTCCAAAGCAACACCCAACTCCACACTCAACTAGGACTTCTCTATCATATAAAGAGTCTAGATACCCTCCAAAACTAAATATTTTCACATTTTCAAGGACCACTAACAAGTTTTAAAGTCTCATTCACAAAACCCTCCTTTTAAGGCTTAATAACATAGGGTCTTCTCAAACACACCCTTCCACACCTTCTTAGACCCCAAAAATGGATCTAACACCATATCCTGATCATAAAGTTGTCTTCTATGCAAAGAAATATGGTCCTCCAATGGACCAATCATCCAGACATTGACTGCCCCCAATTCTAGTGACCCTTAAACTGGGCTTCCAAGCAATCTGAGAATGTTCTTCCACTACACTATCTACCCTGCATTCAAGAACATTTGAAACACATAACATAATGATAATCCATCCTTCACAACTCCCTTCCATTCATGGAAAACATTAAGTATTATCGCATTACCATGTCCTCATGGTATTTCATTGGTGCACTATGCAGGAACAGTCACCGTTGGTTGTGTTTCAACACACCAACTTCCTCTACACCCTTAGACACTCATGAATGGATTCAAATTGATAAAAAAAACCCATTCTAACATACTCATTATCCATGAAAAGGAAACAATCTTAAATCTAATATTTGCATCTATCTAATTTGACTGGTGTATACCCTGACTGTACAGGGACAATCACGTCCAGAGGACCCAAAAAAAATTTCAAACCTGTACAAAACTATTCATAACTCCAATGACATGCAACACCATACCCTAGAAATTATTTGGATACATATTAACCATAAAAATAAATGTTTTTCAATAGAATAGTCAGATTGTACCCTCACAGGCAGTGACTAGAAGATTACCAATGAATTTACGTTTTCATTAATTGAAAATAGTTTACATTCATTGTTATGATCTTGAGTCGATCATTAACTTGGTCCTCCCTCTTCTCTACCTCTAACACATGCATCCAACCATAAATAAGCCTCTTCAAGGCCATTCCTAACCACCAACTAACTGTAAGAGTCTATTGATAGTTAGTTACTTGTTAAGTTTGGTTGTCTAGTGATTCTTAGGCATTGTATTGAAGGCAAATAATAGTCGTGAAGAAGAAGTGTCAATTTTTTCAGTCGTGAAAGACAAAAAAAAGACAACATGACATCCCACTACTAAGAATCAAATAAACAAGTGTCATGATGTATAATAGTGATAATGAAAGAAATTACAAGAGAAGGGGTGGTCATATCAAAAACCCAAGGAATTTGATGGTAGAAGAAATAATAATGAGGTTTAAGCAAATCGCTATGAAGATTTTGACTGTGATAATATTCCATGTCATGGTCACAATACATTGAGGACAAATTAAGGAATACAACAAAGGAATAGTCATGGTTGTTATTGAATTATCAGCTGAGATGGCCTAAACAAGCCTGTAGTCAATGATAGTAAACAACAACAAATTGCAGGGATATGACAGATGTATCAATGGACAAGTAAGCAATGAAGGTGTGGTTATAAAAGATGAGCACACAAGAAATGGATGTTGTTATTGCAAAGGTTTCCATATTGACAGTTGAGTGACAAAGGATTTTTGAGGGAAGTCATTAAAAGAAGCATAGATGACAGTCTTCATATGGGTTAGAGTAGTCTTGTGAATATATATAAGACTTAAGAAAATGTGACAAGGTTAGTCTTAAGTAAAAGTGGAATTCAAGGGTAGTTAGTTAGCTTATAAATATATTCATTAAGAAAAATAAGACATCCCAAAGCATGAGTAGAAATTCATAAAAAAATGTGGCATGATCAACACAAAGTGATACCACAATCATGAGACCTTATGTCAGTGAGCACTATGAGGAATGGATTTCATAATGAAAGAGTATGCAAGAAACATAGATAATGAAATATCATGAGCTATGCAAGGAGATGGTCAAATATAGATGATATGTATGCTCTTATGTCACTATGCAAAGAACATAAATAATGTTGCAAGTCAGTTCAAAGGATAATGGTTACAAGGAGAGGTTCAAATTAAGATTCATAAGTGTAAGAATGCCAAACAAGTGACAATTCCATAGGTTTTTTTGAGAGGAATGTGATGTGTATCATACTAGGCAATTTTGAGATAACAAATACATTACTTTGTAGACTTCATGAAGTGTAATGTTGGTGACAGTGTCATAGAAATAAGATTCTTCATAGGTCAAGATGTCTGATGAATGGTCAGTAATGAGTAAGATATTAGAGGCATTCATGAGGGTGCACTCTTAAAAGATACAAAAATATGGCATAGATGCCCTTTATTTTCTCCAATGCCATCCTAATAAGCCAATCACCTTAAAAGCATGTTTTTCACATGGTCTATATGTATAAAGACCAAGTTGGGATAGTTTAGAAGTAATGATTTTTTTTGGATAGAAACAAGCATCTAATGAGAAGATAAAAGAGTTGGAAGATGTTTCATTGTAACTTGAAGGTATTAGTGAACATATGAATAAGCACATTTACTTATATTTAGCATGCTACCAGTCCATTAGATCAATTTTCAGAGGTGTGATGATGCAGATAAATTTTCAATAATGTGATCATAAGTTAAACAACTTTTTCCTAGAAAAAGATAAAATTATGTGTAAACTAGAAATTGGAATAATTATATAAAGATTCCCTAGGTTCATGTAATGTGAAGAACATAATAAGTACGTCATGAATGTAATAGAAGCAATGTATATAAACAGAGATCAAAATCTCAAACACTTATACAATGATAAAAAACGTGCTAGCAAATACACAATACATGATGCCTTGGCACATTGCTCATGGGCCCTAAGTAGGTAACCAACAAGTACCAATAGCATAGAAGCATAAAAAAATTCCATTCAAATGCTTCCAATTCACTTGATGTTATGGAATGTGGATATGTCTCATTGATTGCCTCAAGAATCTTTGCTAGAGTAAACATCTTTTGGAAGTACAAATCAGGTATTGTAGATGCCATCTACATAACTGGGAGTATAGGGAAAGATGATAAAATTTGAGTGGCAGGAGAATCTATTGAAAGAAAAGGATGGAACAGGGACAAAGTCACATAAGTGTAAGAATTCTTACGTGAAAGCAAATCCTGAAGTGGCCTGGTGGAAGTATAAGAGAGATATTGTCATGGAAGACATCTCTCTTTATAAAGATTACTTGGATGAACAATTATATAAATGATACTCCTTGGAATTGTCATTATATTTGATGGAATGCACTTCCAACTTAGATTCTAGCTTGTGATGAATTTTATAAGGAATGTATGCCTAGGCATCAGATCCGAACACTAAGAGATGAGAAGTATTTGACTTTTCTTTTATCAAACCTTCATATGGAGTACACCCTTTGAGAACTCAAGTCACTATTTACTATTTAGTTGATGATGTGTATGAAATAGGCAGCCACTTCTCCTTGGAACTTAACATCCACATACTTGACATGAATTATGCATCTAGCTATTTACATAATGGCATTGTGCTTTCTTCTAGTAAATATTGGAAAATATCCTGATGGTCCTGGTAAGGACCATAGGACCAAATTAATGTAATAGGGAAACATGATGCATAGGTTGGTTAGTTAGGATTTTAGAGATTTTGATGATGTAATAAGGTCACAAAATGACCCATGCTAAAGTTATAGGTCTATAGGAGTTTATTTGAATATAGTTTAAAAAATTCAAATATTTAAATCCTGAGGACTAATGTCAATTAGAAGGGAAAGCTTGTTGAAAGGCTTAAATGCATTTGTAAACAAAGGGAACTGATTGGAATTGGTTGGAAAAATTTTCATGCACCTTATATAGCCTAGTCAAGGCATAAGGAAAGAATAGTACGGAGGAGGAAGCATTTTGTACAAACTCATGTGTTGTTTGGAAACAATAAAAGTAATCAATTTATGAAAATTTCCTTATGGTAGTTTGATTTTCTATATTTCAAAGTTCTTGAATGGTTAATGAACATTAATAAGTGTTAATGGAAGCAATTTTAATGATTTAAGAAACTATTGTAGACTATTTTTTCTCTGAATTTGCTAACATCGTATTAAATTTGAGTTTTTCCTTAACTGTTTTGAGTTTCATGATGATCCCATGATCATTCCATGGATGCAAAGAATTTGTACTCATGTAATGATCATGTTGTAACATATATGATATGAAAATAATCTTAAATTTTAGAGGATTTTTTTAAGTTTGGTGATCACTATATGCATATTGGTTGGAGGAACACCAAAATTGGAGGCTAATGTATTGCAGTAGATAATCTTCCATAAGGAGGGTACCTTTTTATGGTTGAAATAGTTAGTATATGTTGGATATATGGTGAACCAACATTTTTTTGGTTGATATTGGGTTTAGAAGGCATACATTGAGTAGGACCTAGTTTAAGGAGGATTTAGAGGACAATTTGGGGATTTTGTATGTAGGAATCCTATAGAAACAAATTTGATTATATTTTCCTCTCATTATTAAATTGTGAAATGTATCAGATTTTACACTATAACATGATGTGGTGATTCGTAAGGAATTGTTGAAACTCTTTGTTGACATACTTGCTTCCCTTGCCTAATCAAAGACATTTGAAATTTTTGAATGTCAGAAACACTTCATCCTTGCTTTTGATTTGGTAGAACCATAGTAATTGAGAGTGGTCATCGAAGAAGGTGAGGAAAGGCTTTATTAATTGGAAAGGCTTCTCAATGGATTTTTCCTATGATGCAGTCTTCTCAGACCCAGCTTAGAGGATTCTCACAAGAGATTCCTCTAATTGTGCTATGAAATTCTCACATCAACCCATAGTCTACTTTAGGTTTCAAAGTTGTTTGTAAAAAA
This sequence comes from Chamaecyparis obtusa, assembly GCA_027943335.1. Lineage (NCBI taxonomy): Eukaryota > Viridiplantae > Streptophyta > Pinopsida > Cupressales > Cupressaceae > Chamaecyparis > Chamaecyparis obtusa. Next base: position 465,128 of record BSBK01000743.1, on the reverse strand, counting down.
ATGGGGGGATTTTTTTTGTGCTTCAGGTTTAGCATTCATAAATTTAGGGTTTTGCAAGTTTTTGCTGACTCGCTGAGTTTGAATCAAATGTATATAAATAGAGATCAAAATATCAAATACTTATACAGTGATAAAAAATGTGCTAGCAAATACACAATACATGATGCCCTGACACATTTCTCGTGGGCCCTAAGTAGATAACCAACAAGTACCAATAACATAGAAGCATAAAACAATGCTAGACAAATGTAGAGTAAGGAAATCCTTATAGGTGGTCCTCCTTTTACACCAAATAACAGTGACAACCCTCACAGGAGGTCCTCCTTTTACACCAAAATAATAGTGGCAACCCTCACAGGTGGTCCTCCTTTTACACCAAATAACAGTGGCAACCCTCGCAGGTGGTCCTCCTTTTACACCAAATAACAGTGGCAACCCTTGTAGGCGGTCCTCCTAAAACTCTCACCAAATAATAGTTAAAACCCTCGCAGGTGCTCCTCCTTCCCGGGCTCCAAGTTAAAACCAATAATGAAATGAGATATGAAATATTTTTTCTTTTTAAAGTTATGCACGTGTTGGTCAAAATTTTGACCTACATGGTATTGGTCGAACTTTTGACCAACACGTGCATGGATTAAAAAAAAGAAAGTTTTCATTCTATAATCTGACCAACCTAAACCTTTATAATTGATGGTTGAAAATTTTGGTAGAAAAATGAGGTCAAATGTACTAGTGCCTTACAGCTCAATACCACCACAAGAAGCTACTAAAACATACATCATAATGAAATCCCTAACCCTAAGCCATTTTATACAAGCTTATTTTTCCGCTTTAGGGTTAGAATCAATTACAACATGTAGGGGGGAAAGTGTATAGTATTTCCTTGATTAATCACCACAAGATAACACTCCCCCAAGATAGGATATAAACACTAAGGCCCACACGAGTATAAGAAGCCAAGGATAGATAACAAGGTGGTGCCAAAATCTGAAAGAAGGATTGAAAACAATATGTAATCATTAAGAAATTAGGACTATTAGAGGCAAGCATAAACCAAAGAGGATTAAGACTCTTGGTCACAAGTAAGATGAGTGTCATTTCATAGCTCTCATGCCTTGGGTTATCCTAGTAGTCTCTCTCAACCCTAGCTTTTAAATAGGCACACACATGCTGAACACATTTTGTGAGGACAAGATCATTTAGTCACACCATCTAACTTGACACCTTCTCTCACTCCCATCCCTAGCCTATACTAGCGCTAACAACATGGGTGAGACATAAATTAATCTTTTAATGTGAATTCCCCCTTTTAATAGTTTATTTTTAGGTTATCACTTAAGTAATCAACTTGTCAATGGGTTATCCTGGTAGCCACTTAGGGCCTTGACCCCCATTGAAAACCACTCACCTTTTGTACCTAGGTTCGTTACCCATGAGATAAAAGACATAATAAATCCATGTATGAATCACAAGTCATAATAATTGCACCAATTAGATCCCGTTAATAGATCAAAATAACAAGTACAAGTTTAGGAATGCATTTGTTACCCCTTACCCATCGGATAACCCTAAACCCTAATCAGATGGCCAATCTGAATCAAAAGAATAGAATGAAATTCAAAATGCATAAAATCCACCAAATATGATCAAATCAATGTCATACAAAATATTCATGATAAATATAACATGCAATCATAACCCTAATGGCTTTGGTTTAGGTATAAAACCCTAAAAAATGAGATATTTGACCAAATTTGCCCAAAATAAGCATGCAATTCATCTGTTAATGATGCAACACATCTGATATGGGTATGAAATGCACTTTTGAGGCATGCTAAACAATTTCTATAAGCATACAACAAAAGTGACACAAGAAATTAGCAATGCAAATGACTGTTGAAGTCATAAAAAAATGATACAAAATAGATTTCAAAAACAAAAAAAAACTAGGGATTATCTAGACTCTAGAAGTAAAATTTGACCAAAATAAGCATGCAACAGATTTATTAATGATGAAATAATTTGATATGGGAATGCAACACATTTTTTAGGCATTCTACGCAAGCTCTATAAGAATGTGACACAAGTGCCATAAGCAAGCAACACAAATAATTGTTAGTCATAAAAAATATACAAAATATATTTAAAAAATGAACAAAACTAGGCACAATATAGACCTTGGATGTGAAATCAAACAAATAATCTCTTAACATCAATTAAACATGATAAATTTTAATACACTAAAAACAAGTTCATTAAAAATTAAAAGGAAAATACATTAGAATACACCTTCTTTTCCAAAATTACAAGGGACAATGATAATTTATTGAAGACATCAAAAAGAACCTTTACAAAATTTACAAACAAAGAAAACAAAGTTTCTTCCAAAGGATTAGATCCTACCTCTGATCCTATGAAGAGTCCACTAATGAATGAAGTAAGGAAACACAAACAATCCACACATAAACAATAGTTAATCTCCAATTTTTCCAGAAACCCTAGAGGCAAAACAAAAACCAATCCAGGCAATGAAACAACTCCCAAAATCATAGATTCAATCTCTCAAAAGGTTTGAAAATACATTGTCCAAAACCCTCTCCCAATCCTCACATCAACACAATTCAAAACTCTTGAATGAAACACAAACTTATCGTTGCAAATTTTTCAAACTTCCCTCCTCTTTTTTCCTCAGAAAGTATGGAAACCATAAAATCTTTCCATATTAATTGCCTTGGAAGGAGGTGTATGGGAAGCAACCACCTTTCATAACCAAAACATAAAATATTGGTTAATTAGAGTGACATGGAAAACACATATCTCATAAATTACATTAGTTTATAATATTATAATTACCTCATAATTATGTAATTATTAATTAGTAAAATGTCATAAAGGACATACTCTTTAATTAATTAATTAATTAATACAAACCTTTAGCTTTTAATTATCAAAATATATTACTTAATAAATATCAACACACACACACACACACACAGATATGTGTGTGTGTGTGTGTGTGTGTGTGTGTGTATCTCGGTAAATAGGTTAATTTATTTATAATAATTTATATTTTACATCAAGTATCATAGTTTGAAAGTTTGAACTATCAAAAAGAATGTCACTAATCCCCCAAAACCAAAATCCACCTATGGCTACCCTCATAAATTGTACATGTCAACTATCAACAGCCATATATCTTTAAAAAAACAAGATTGTGACTCAACACTCACTAACAAAGTTGGGATCTACCATCATATACAAAGTTCTGCATATTCAAAAAATAAACCGTGTCATCTTAAATTGTAAGTACTTGTGTGCTCTACCATTTATTGGTTGTTTAGCATCCTCCTTAGTTAGGTTCACCAAAATGTATAACAGGGAAATTGAAGCAATGCAAAGAGGTAGATCAGTTTCACATTTAGAAGGAAGATGTTCCAAAGGCCAGGATGATCCTAAGCACTTAGTGGGTCAATGTTCATTTGCAAAATATGTGAAATTGAAATGGTAAATTCTAATGAGATAGGAAATGCATATTAGGAATGATTTATATGCATCTAGAAATGAAATAGGATATATGCTACTTTATATTTGAATAACAAATAGATGGAATCCCAAAAACACCTATAACTGTGGTTTTGAGATCCCAAAGCTATAACATATCTTCCTATCAAATTTGAGCTAGATTTGGAGGGTATATGGTGGTTGAAATGTTATGCACTTAGGTATAGGGTGGCTGAGTCATTGTACCTTGGTTTTTTGACTGAAACTTTTAGGAATGTTCTGTTTGGTCCTAATCTTTCTAGAATAGTCATGAAAGCTATGTATCTTATTAATGCACACAAAAAAATATGGAAGAAGGTTGTAAAAATGGGTTTTCCTTGGTCAAACCCTTTCTTAGGCATTAAAATTGAAAATTTAATGAAATCACATAAAGGAAAGATGAAATAGAAGCTATATTTGAATCATGAATTACCTCATGGCTTGATGACACAATGCCTCTTTGGATGTATCACAAGTGCTAATTAAATAGCTTGAACTTCACAAAAACCCAAAAGGAAATCATGGAAGGAAAGCCATGTGGAATGAATGTTGAATTTTGTCATAATACTTGATAAATAAGGAGAATGCTTTGAAAAACTAGATGCTTGAAGACCTTGAGAATTCTTAGATGCCAAATTTCTCTATAAATCCAATTTCTTGATTATGTAGTTTGAGAATAGTAATGCATGATATAATAATGATGAGAGATAGGGCATTTATATACCTCTCACAATATCTTAGGGGTTAAAACTTAACCAAGCCAACTATAAGTCCTAATACTATGATAAAACTCCAAGATAGATCCCTGGTTCCATTTTGGGCTCATTCTTTGGGGTATAGGGTCACAAAAATGCCCTATACCCAGGTATAGAATGTTTACACATTTTATACCCACCAATCAAGGTCCAAATCAAGACCATGGGTCCCAGACAATGAGAGGATTCAAGAAAATAGGGTATAGCTAATTCTGAGGTCAGGAGAGAATATAAATTCCATAAATGGTAACGTGGGTCTTAGATGATAAAATGAATTATGGGATTACAGGAAAAATAGAGGAGCACACTTAGAAATAAGGTCTTACCTTGATTTTTGAAGAAATTGAATTAGCACAAGACTTATAATATTAATTTAAATGTCCAATGAGCACTAGGAGAGTGTTAAATCAATGTGTAAATGCATATATACTAAAATGGGGCTAAATGAGCATCTAATCATAGATTCTAACTTTTTAGGATGGTACATTCTGGATTCAGTTCAAATTTGAATGGCAGACAAGTTATAGATTCGAGATCTCAGAATAGCAAAGAGAGAGAGAAAGAGAAAGAGAAAGAGAAAGAGAAAGAACAAAAAAATAAAAAAACACAAAGTAAAGAAGAAGATGAGTATGAGGACGATGATGAGGACCAGGAGGAAGTTAGCATTGAGGATAATGCTTTTGTAAAAAGGGTGGGAATGTTATGTCCCTAATCGTATAGCGTTCCCATGGTTATGAGTAGTCAAACTATGACTACTTTAACACCTAATTGAGTCATATTATCATTATTGTATTGTTTTGTAGTTAGTTGGGTTGAGCTTAGTCCTATATAGTCATATTTAGCTCAACCATGGTATTATATTAGGCATAAATGAGGTATATATAGGAGGTAGTGTGTCTTATTTTATCATATTGAGTATTAAATTCTTATTGAATATTATTGGAGGTATCTCCTTGAAGTGGATAAGGAGGTTACCCCTTGAACTGGGATATTACTATCAATTATTTTCAAATTATTTTATCATATCATATCTTCTATTGTGCAAGTTATTTCATTACAATCAATTCCTAAAATTTAAACAAAATCCACTAAAAACCATTTCTATTTAACTATTTAATCATTTTTTTATAATAAAAAAATAAAATATCTTATCTCTTCAACCATAGCAACATTGTGGCTACTTTTTATTGTAAATTGGGAAATAAATGGAAAAAAACAAGCTATCCTACAATGTGTGCCTATTGTAATAGCATTGTGAATCACATTTTATCATTGAAAGGTTGAGTTCAAATGAGACAACCTTAAGTACTTAAAAATAAAGGAACGTAACATGATCATGTTATAAAATACTTGAACATTATAATGTGCTCACATTAAGTGGTCTCCCATATTTTTTTATGTACCCACCTTATTAAAATAATCACATGCTTATAATATTCACCTTTTCTTATATGTTTATAATGTTATTTTTCCCATTTACCTTGTCATAACCTTATTTTATACTTCCATGGTTGCTACATTCATTTCTCACTTCCTTTTGTTATATTATGATTTTATTTCCATATAAATCTTTTACATTGGGGGCATCATGTCTTACTCATTTTAGTCTCCTATTACTAAATTAATATATTAGGATCATCATGCCTTCCCTTGCATTATTTTTACCCACATAGTTACCTAGCTTATAAAGCTACCCATTTATGATGGGATCATCTTTCCCTCATTTTTCATCCATTTTACATTGGAAGGCATTGTGGTCTCCCTTATCATTACCTTGAGATTACATTCCTAACTTTATGATACTGAGGTCCTTGAACTGGGATATTACTATCAAGTATTTTCAAATTATTTGATCATATCATATCTTCTATTGTGCAAGTTATTTCATTACAATAAATTCCTAAAATTTAAACAAAATCCACTAAAAACCATTTCTATTTAACTATTTAATCATTTTTTTATAATAAAAAACTAAAAAATCTTATCTCTTCAACCATAGTGACATTGTGGCTACCTTTTTTTATTGTAATTTGGTAAATAAATGGAAACAAACAAGCTATCCTACAATGTGTGCCTATTGTAATAGCATTGTGAATCACAATTTATCATTGAGAGGTTGAGTTCAAATGAGACAACCTTAAGTACTTAGAAAAACAAAAGGAACGTAACATGATCATGTTATAAAATACTTGAACATTATATGTGCTCACATTAAGTGGTTTCCCATATTTTTTTATGTACCCTCCTTATTAAAATAATCACATGCTTATGATATTCACCTTTTCTTATATGGTTATAATGTCATTTTTCCCATTGACCTTGTCATACAATCATTTTATACTTCCATGGTTGCTACACTCATTTCTCACTTCCTTTTTGTTATATTATGATTTTTTTTCCTATGATCAATATTTTACATTGGGGGTATCATGTCTTACTTATTTTAGTCTCCTATTACTAAATTAATACATTAGGATCATCATGCCTTCCCCCGATATTATTTTTACCCACATAGTTACCTAACCTATAAAGCTACCCATTTTCCCCTTATTTTTCATCCATTTTACATTGGAAGGCATCGTGGTCTCCCTTATCATTACCTTGAGATTACATTCCTAACTTAATGATACTTAGGTTACCCCTCGAACTGGGGTATTACTATCAAGTATTTTCAAATTATTTTATCATATCATATCTTCTATTATGCAAGTTATTTCATTACAATCAATTCCTAAAATTTAAACAAAATCCACTAAAAGCCATTTCTATTTAACTATTTAATCATTTTTTTATAATAAAAAATTAAAAAATCTTATCTCTTCAACCATAGCAACATTGTGGCTACCTTTTTATTGTAATTTGGAAAATAAATGGAAACAAACAAGCTATCCTACAATTTGTGCCTATTGTAATAGCATTGTGAATCACATTTTATCATTGAGAGGTTGAGTTCAAATGAGACAACCTTAAGTACTTAAACAAACAAAAGGAACGTAACATGATCATGTTATAAAACACTTGAACATTATAATGTGCTCACATTAAGTGGTTTCCCATATTTTTTCATGTACCCACCTTATTAAAATAATCACCTGCTTATGTTATTCACCTTTTCTTATATGTTTATAATGTCATTTTTCCCATTTACCTTGTTATAACCTTATTTTATACTTCCAAGGTTGCTACACTCATTTCTCACTTCTTTTTTTGTTATATTATGATTTTATTTCCATATCAACCTTTTACATTGGGGGCATCATGTCTTACTCATTTTAGTCTCCTATTACTAAATTAATACATTAGGATCATCATTCCTTCCCCCAATATTACTTT